>JAOVVA010000028.1:5023271-5026353 GCA_028565275.1 Leiocassis micropogon | reverse complement strand
ATATATAAATTCCTTTCAGAGCCGTGCACCGATTTCTGCTAAACTGGTTGCTAACATGCTGTCGGTAGCCGGAGCAGACCATATCATCACTATGGATCTACATGCTTCACAGATTCAGGTAATGATTTGACAGCCAGTGCAAACCAGCAACTATAAAATCACTCAAACATGTTGCTCAATACAGCTAAGCTTTATCAGTTGCTAATAAATACAACTAAGGATAAGCGCTATAACCTGCATGCAACATGTAACACTGAAGAAACCTATACAAAACAAGAAAAAAAAGGAAATTGGGGGCGGGAATATGTGTAGAAGTAGGTATGCATGCTAAAATCCATCTTGTTGTAGAATGTCATGTCATTTCTTACATTTCAATCTCACACAAATGCATGGGGTCTCTCTCTCTCTCTCGTAACGTCCGGCAAACATGACCTAACCTTTCGAAGCGATTCAGGTTCTCTCAGGTTCAGTCATCTGATTGGTGCCTTTTGCTGTCTTTCGGCCTCCAGGGGTTTTTTGACATCGCTGTTGACAACCTATACGCAGAACCCGCGGTCCTCCAGTGGATCAGAGAAAACATTCCGGAGTGGAAAAACTGCATTATCGTGTCGCCTGACGCCGGTGGCGCTAAGAGGTAAACTTTTTGCCGTTTTGATCGTGGATGGGGTCAGGGGTTAAGCACTGAAGGTTGACTTGGGGAAGTTTACTGGTTTAGCTTTAACTAAGGGTTGCTTTGGTGTTTAGTTCAAAGGTTGTCCGTCAGTGGATTGGATAATAAATCAGTGTACTGTGACTGTCGTTGCTTTGAACTTTGCTGACTTTGTGTTTCAACTGTTATTTATAATTTTTCTTTTAATTATGCCTCAAAAATATTTTGGATAATGGCAAGCTGTTGTTTAATTTAGTTTTAAAAATAAAGGTAATTTAAGTCTTAAAACTTAAATTTTACTTGAAATTGAAATAGTAAGAGGGGCGTTCAGGTCAAACCGGGACTTTAGATTCTACAGAATAACCGAACACAAGAGTTACGAGAGTAAAACTCTTTTTCTCTCTGTAATCCCCTGCTACACTAATGCACACTTATCCCGGCGTTTCGCCAGTGCTTGGGTACCATCAAGTTAGAAAGATTTTTCAGTACAGTAAGACTGCGTGCTTCAATTCTAAAACCCTGGCCTCCCAGGAACTCATTTATTGGCCCAAACATGCGGAAATGGCTTGGAGTAAGGTCAGGATTGTACAGAGGATGTGGCATTGACTGTTTAAGTGGTGTTTGTGAATGTTTTTCTATGTACACAAGAATGAGTGCAGTGGACTCCGAGCCACCTTACCCACGTTCGTCATTCACAGACGTATGGCCTTTTTTAAAAACGTTTGCACAATTCAAATATTTGACTGTGGCATTGAATCTCATCACTGTACTGGTCTTACTGTGCTTCATCACAAGTCCCGGTGGACAGTACACAGTTAACAAGCGATCTTGTAGAAACTCACAAAGAAGGGGACGAAAGCTGTTATAACTTTTTATTTTATTTATAGATTGATACTAATAAAGCAGTTATAGCTTGAATAGCGCACTTCATTATTTTTACTTTTTGAACTGCAGACACTCTGACATCCTGTAGGTGTCAGGTTTACAGGAGATGACGTACATAATACCGTGACGGCAAACACCTTCGCGAGCGAAAATCTCAATTCAGTTTCACTTTTTGAAGGCTGTGGAAGTCCGGCAAGGTCACACCTGAGGAGAATATAGATACTTAGTGACTGCGTGTTGCTGTGAGTGCTGTTCACACACGGACACGCCTTATTGCTGGGGTTTGATCTCCGTTCCCGCATTTTCTCTCACGCTGTTGAACTCTCCACCTGTTGCTAACAGCAACACACACACACGCACACACATACCTGCCTTGTTGCTGGCTTTTGGCCTCTGCAGACCTGTTTCGTCTCTCTCTCAGGCTTTTTTCCGGCTCATAGCAACACACGCACTCAAACTAATTAGCCTTATTCTCCTCAGGTGGTGTGTGTCCTTTTCCCACTTACCTCACTCACAGGCCCTTCACACTTGACCACTCACCTACACGACAGAATTGATCTCGGTTTGCTTCACATTTCATCCACTCCCATAATTACCATCTGTCAACTTCAAGCTTTAATTCATAGCTAAATTCTATTACTGCCGTCCTTGGTTTTAGATTGTTTCCTCAGGAAAGTTCATTATGAGACCTATTTTTAATGATGTATTCATCTTTATTATCTTGATTATTAGTAACACCCAAAACAACCTAGCTAAATTTAATATCGGACAGCTGGAGTAATTGTCCCATTTGTTATCTGATTAATCGTTTCAATAATCATTAGATTAATCGATTATCAAAATAGCCGTTAGTTGCAGGCCTAGTGATATCTTATTGTGAGAAATTAAGGCAGAGACTTGGCTTGGCTAATTAACAAGCTATGAGATTTGAGAAGCGCACTAGAGTTGTTTATGGTATTAGCATGAAAGTTAACCATAAGGAGGTGAGAGAGCTGGATAAACTAAAGGATTCAAACACTTTCTTTTAAAGAAAATGTGTAAATCATTATCACCCAAGTTTAAAACCAAAGATCGGGGCTTAATCCTAAACCCGTGCTGTATTCAAGTATGTCCGTCATCTGAAACCATGGGTTCTTCATAAGGCAGGATGTGGTTACCATGACACCATGTCATGTGTATCAGATTCAGAGAGTAATCTTTGTTCGGTGACAACCGAAGTTTACGAGAAACGTCACAAAGTATCCTATTACCTCATTTAACGCGATCATGTGTGAGTTTAAAGCCTGCAAATGTGTCCTCAGGGTGACCTCCATCGCCGACCGGCTGAACGTAGAGTTCGCTCTCATTCATAAAGAGCGCAAAAAAGCTAACGAGGTGGACCGGATGGTGCTGGTAGGGGACGTGAAGGACCGAGTGGCCATCCTGGTGGACGATATGGCTGACACGTGTGGAACCATCTGCCACGCTGCTGATAAGTAGGTCGAAATACAATCCAATACACAATCTGAATGCATCACACAGACAAAAAATCCTGTCTAAAAAAGAGCA
>JAOVVA010000028.1:5015771-5020771 GCA_028565275.1 Leiocassis micropogon | reverse complement strand
TAAGAAGTACCACGGTATTAGCTTTATTTAATAGCTGCACAACTGAATTGTAGCCCACTTCTTACAACCAAACTTAAAAACTAAGTGCAGCATTTAAACAATGCAAAACTACTTAATATACAAGAGTTTAACCTTTAATTTAAATAATTGTAAACAAATCTTGTATTTCCTGAGCAGTACATTATTGTCATCCACCATACAGTAATTATTATTCCTGAATGAGCTTAACAAATAGTTTGCTTCTACCACACAAAGAGCAAATAAATACACAGAAATGTGAGTGAAAATAAAATATAGTAGAAATAAATGCATTATGAATATGAACAAATGCATATAAATAATGTTTAAAAAATGTTTAGATCAGGCAAAAAAAATCTAGATACGTCAATTGTGATATTTCTTTTTTTATATTTTCACTTTCTAGCCACAAAATATTAGCATGTAGAAAGGAAAAATCATTTTCACCATCGCCACAATGAACATGAATTGAGCCTTTAACGTTAAAATGTTTTTGATTCATACTTTATTGATCCCGAAAGAAATTACAATAATATATATATATTTTTAAAAATGTATCAAATTGAATTACATCATCTAAATCATGAGGAAGTAAATCACATTTATATTTAGTGATTGTTTATATTCATGCTTGCAGTGCGGATAGTGGTATTCCAGTGGTATTCCGGTTACTTTTTCATAAGCTTGAGTGGCATTTGCTTCCAGATCACTTTTAATCTGTGGATTGCTCTTAAAGTTTTTTTTGTTTGTTTGTTTGTTCGGTGGCTGTATCTGGTGGTCAATGGCTGCATGTGGTTGATTTAGTTTTGCGTGAATCTTTTCTAGGTCATCGACATCTCCATGATCTTAGCCGAGGCCATCCGGAGAACCCACAACGGCGAATCCGTCTCGTACCTTTTCAGTCACGTTCCATTGTAAGAGAGAAGAGCGATTAGACCTTCATCCTCCTACGTCATTGATATCCATTCTGCCAGTACCCATCATCACCACTCGGGAGTCCTGAGAGTCGGTCACATCCGGGAGCCAACATTCCATTCACAAAACAAACTTTGTGCCAGTTTACCATGGCTCTGCTCTTTTTTTTTTTTTTCTTTTTTTTTTGGATCTTGCTTTTGTGTTAACCAAATATTTCATGCTGATTTAATTCCATTAGATCATCCAGTATGTGGTTTTTTTTTTTTTTTTTAAGGAAAATGCATTTTACTGACCTCATTTTTTTTTTAAGGTATGCATGTATGTATATATAGTTTGCCCTACAAGTAGACATTTAAATGTTTGCATTACAAAATTGATAAAGTTCCATATCTGGGTTCCCAAGAATTTTTGAAGCAGGAATAAAAGGTTAAACATAAACTAGTAAGCTAGAAGTCATTATATCTCTCTCTCACTCTCTCTCATGCTCTGTCATTTTATGATTTTATGACATGCTTTATTCCTAGACCAGATTTAACATTTAAGCTGATTATATGATTCAAAACCTGATGACCCTTTAAACAGCCATGTGGGAGAAATCGACCGCTTTGTGGCTCGAGTCCACCTTTGTGTCCGTTATAATGCGGCACAGTTTATTGCAAACAAACGTCATGAGATTTTAATGTACAGCCTCTGTTTGAACAATGAATGTCCTGAACTGCGACTAATCTCTGAGCGGTTATTAGGTTAGTTATTACACTTCAGAGCAAGTGCTCCTTCTTAAGAGCTGCCTACTTTCATTAAAAACGGCTGACGGACTGTTTGAGACCACAATGACTTGTGAAAGTTGAGCTATGTATGGTTCTCGAGTGCTGGATCGCATGCCTTTAGTATAGCATTTGTAATTTCCCTGTAACCTGTGTTCCTGCCTGGAGTTAACACTGTGGCTTGTGTTGTATTGTTCATCCATTTTAAAGCACATCATTTCACAATGGCACATTGTCCAGCACTGGAGATATCCAGCATTAAAAACACGAGTAAAACTTTTAAAATCAGACTTTTGTCTTTTTTTTTTTTTTGTCATTGGTTCAAAGATGCAAGCAATGATCACACGTGTACAGCTGGCTTAAATAACATTAAATCAATGTGAAGATGAATAATCATTACTTTTAGACTTTCCGTAGAATTACAGTACTGAAAATGATTTTTACAAGATGATTACAAGAGTACTTTGCACTGTGCCTGATAATCTGTATACATTGGAGATCAAAATTAGAAAACAATAGATTTTTTCCAGAAATAATGTAATTTTCATTGCAATTTCATTTCAATTTTTCAGGTTTAGATCAGGGCCCGTATGCACAAAGCTTCTTAAGCCTAAAAGTTGGTCCTAGTGACAAAATTCTAAGAAAATTCTTAGAATTATGAAATTTTCTTAGAATTTACCCTTAAATGTAGGACGAAATCTTAGTAAATCTTATCGAGTTCACCGCACACTCAAATCGTACGTAATGGTAGCACGCGGGTGTCAGGATCTGAACGTAGGCGGAGCCAAGGATAAACTGCTAGTATTGATTTTTTTTTAGTAGTTACTACTTTAGTAGATGAATACTCATCTTTGTTTTGGGATATGCCAACATAAATGTTACATTATTATTTTGCTGTATGTTCAACAACTACTATGTTTTTAAATTAGGTAAGGTGTTTGGAAGCCCCATGACCACATGAGGGCGCTAGTCAATCATGTTAATCACTTCACCGGAAAAGGGAATAAAAATTTTCCCATCAGTCATTGCATCTCGCTGGAGCGTGAAAAAAAAATGGAGCGCGAAAAAGGATTTATATATTTAGATTATTATCGAGGACGATATCATATTAATAGGACACAAATTATTATTTTTTTTATTTAATCAGGAAATCCTTTGTATTATATAGGCAGGTAATCGGTTAAAAAATCTGTACATCTTTAATCGATTATTATTATAATTAATAAATAATTTATTTACAAGTTATACACGTTTCAATTTCAATAGTATGTTTTATAATGGTGTCAGTTTTTGTTTCAGTAAATATTCAATATTTAATGTCCGTAGTGTAAAATTTTCATGGCAGAAGCGACAGGTATCCGAGGGGCTTATGTTACCATGGTAACGCACGGAGGAAGTGACGTCGGCGCTTGTGACCTCTCAGAGTGTTCCGAATGGTGGAGTTTTGTCGAGGGAAGTTCCCTTCACCCACATTCCCTGCAAACGGAGTAGGGAGCACCCTGTGAAGTACACTTCGGAATAGAACGCAACCTATATCTGTTAAAATGGAAATTAAATAATCATGGAATTAGAAAAAGAGATTAAACAAAAATAAATAAATTGAAAAATTTGAAAGTGAATAAAATAAATGAAAACCAAAAACTAACCTAAAATGAAAAAAAATATATATAAATTAATTATAATATTCTCCACAGATCTATTTTGTGTGTCGCTTATCAGTTATTCAGGTGTGCTTCTGAAACTAATGTTCTGTGTCGCTGGTACATTACAGGGCTGCTTCCTTACTGGCCAGATGCCTTTGGGATGGTGGTGCATCCATTGATATACAAACATTTGCTAAAGTTGGATTCAAAAGAATTAACATTAAAAGAAAAAGTGAATCATGAGGGTACTTATTATTATGTGAGGGGACTTTAGTATTACCTACATGTGTTTTTTTTCCTTCTTTTTCTTTTATGCTTAATTTTTGTTAAATAACGGAACGGTAAAAGGTTATACAGTATGTTGTTGTCCATCAGAAGCTGTATTTGCCTAATACTGAGACCCACTACAATCCGAAGATCCTTTTTTTAATTATGTTTATCCACAAAAACACATTTAAAAGGGGGTGCAAACATTTTAACATGACTGTATATACAGTATGCATTTTTAATACTAATATTTTACAAAATCGTGAGACATATTGTGTATGGTTGAATTCAAATTGAAATAAAAAATTAATTTGTCACATACACGGCCATACACAGTATGATATGCAGTGAAATGCTTATATGACATCCCGTGCCCTAAAAAGAAGGGTTTCTCTGGGGGGAGCGCTGGAGCCTATCCCAGGAGACTTAGGGCAGGGTGCCAATCCATCACAGGGCACACACAAACAGAATACACACACTACGGGCAATTTGAGAAAGCCATTTGGCCTAATCTGCATGTCTTTTCACTGTGGGAGGTAACTGGAGTACACGGAGGAAACCCACCAAACACGGTGAGAACATGCAAACTCCATGCACACAGAGGCGGGAAGCTCAGTATAACATACATGTTTGGAATCTGTTCCATAACCTGAAAACAGCATTCCTAGCAAAGTGTCTGGAAGAGAGGACTGGCTATAATGTATGAATTTTAAGTACAGTTTTGCTTTAAATGGACGCCCAGCATGACATTTTCCCCCAGAGCATAACAGATTCACTCTCATTGTAGAGGTCAAGCCTATTTTTTTGAAGTAGAATCAACTAGACGAATTAATTTGAGGTATGAAATACACAAATGTCTCCATCAAGCTGATTCCATCTTTCTCAAATAGGGGTTGCCTGATCAGCTTCATTGGAGCCTTGTCATTAACGTGTTTGTTTTTCAATGAGATAAAATTCAATTCAATTAACACCTGTACAATGATTGCCATCTCCTCTAGTCCTATATCTGCTGTGCAAACCCATATCATAAATAAGTGCGGACATCAAGGCAAATTCATGATTCAGTATAAATGAGAGTATTCATTAGAGCTCGTTATGGCTCAGCAGATCGAGGTTTGTCATTAAAGAATAACAGGATTTTAAGAGACCCAGGGGAAGTCAAAGCAATACTTGAGAGACCAAGAAAACTCTAATAAAGAATTACCTGTATGTTGGCTAGAAAGGTAAAGTAAAACCATCACGACCAAAAAACGGCCCTGGCATTTTGGCCATAGCGGCCCACCATGATTATTTTAACAATATGCTGAGGCATAGGTCACATCAAAGGATATATGCGCTCACTGTTTTGTTTCAAACATTAAACCACAGTAACCTGCATGGAAGCGAATAACCT
>JAOVVA010000028.1:4995737-5008242 GCA_028565275.1 Leiocassis micropogon | reverse complement strand
TGGAATACTAACAATTTAGTTTGACGCCATTTGTGTTCTAATTTCCGAGCGGTTTGTTTTAGAGTGCGTGTGTGGTCGTTATACCACGGAGCGAGTTTCTTATCTCTAATCATTTTTCTTTTAACTGGAGCTACATTATCTAAGCTTCCATAAGACTTCCATAAAAGCTGTAATTTCCCAAATTATGTTTACATTTGTACGCAATCTGAACCTCAAATGAAACACCTTTAGATTTTTTTTTATCATGATAACAATTGTCTGAAATTAAATTAGCTCTATATACAGTGGAACCTTGGATTGCGAGTAACTTGATTTGCGAGCAAATTTTATAATAAATTTTACCTTGATAAACAAGCGAGGTATTGAAATACAAGTAATACGCATGTGCTTTGTCCGCCTACCATCACCTGATCACAACTGAGCCGATGCTGTCTCTCTCTCTCTTGTGCTGCGGGATTGTGGGTAATCATCTCCCATACTAAGTCTCAGTGCGCGTGCGACACTCGTATAGTCAACATCCGTGCACGCGTGTACTGTTTATTATAACACCGTGATCACATGTGAGCATTTTTTTTTGTGTGTGCCTAAGTGTTGTGACTGTTCTTTAGTGACTGTACTGCAACAACGGCCGTCGTGAAGGGAAAAAAAAGGTTAAAAAGGCTGTAGCAAAGGAGATTAATCTGTTTAACGACAACGTCACATTTCCGCTGCAAAAGGAGGCAAAAGCAAGTGTCATTAGAGAGGTTCCTTGTTTTAAAAAAAAGTTGTCGGCAGAGCAGTAATTCCGTTAGTGTGTGTGTGTGTGTGTGTGTGTGTGTGTGTGTGAGAGAGAAAGTCATCCTACTCGGTAGGCCAGCCCCCTCCTTCTCTCTTCTCTCGTCTTACTTCAGCCACGATTCTTTTCAAAGAGTGAGTAAAGTGCAGGTTAATTTGTTTTATTTTGACTGTATATTTTGTATACATTATTTTTATATAAATACAAAAATAATCAAGTTCTGTAACGAATCGTCTAAGTTTCCATTATTTCTTATGGGGGAAATTCTTTTTGATGTACGAGTGCTTTGATGTACAAGCACGCTTCCGGAACAAATTATGTTCGCAATCCAAGGTTTAACTGTAAGTGTCGACCTTCATGGTGTTCTGGATCTTCTTCAATAGAACAGTTTAACCCTTACATAGAATCTTAAACATTTCTCTTAATTTCTGATAGGTTAAACACCATTTAAGATCGGGTGAGACCTCTTTGCTGCATGTCTTGGCATCTGCTTGTTTAAACACAGCACTCAAATTTCCTCTGACCCCCCTCCACTTACTAAATTTTTCCCTTCAAATCATTTCAGATTAAACACATATTTTAAGTTCTTCATTGTCCGAGACCCATTCGAGCGCCTCATATCAGCCTTCAAGGATAAGTTCCTGGAGAACCCACGCTTCGAACCGTGGTACAAGCAAAACATTGCCCCCACCATTATCCGGAAGTACCGCAAAAATCAGCGCAACACCTCCGGGAGCGCCGGTCTGCACTTCGAGGACTTTGTACGCTACCTGGGTGACAAGCCGGGCCGAAAACATCTCGACCGCCAGTTCGGAGAGCACGTCATCCACTGGTTAACATACACCGAACTCTGCGCTCCCTGTGACATTTCCTACGATGTGATCGGCCATCACGAGACGCTTGAGCAAGATGCACCGTATATCCTCAAATCTGCTGGAATCGAGGACTTGGTATCGTATCCCAGCATCCCTAAAGGCATAACGTGCTACAATCGAACCAAGGTCGAGCATTATTTCTCTGGCATCAGCAAGAGAGACATACGACGCCTTTATGCTTGCTACCAGGGGGATTTTAACCTTTTTGGGTACCACAGACCTGACTTCCTGCTCGACTGACCTCTGGATCTATTAGAAAGGTTTTTTTTTTGTTGTTGTTTTTTTTTATCAGAAACAGCAGGTCTTATGTCACTCTAGTCTTCCTGTAACTTCCACTCCAGCGCAAATAAGGCGCGTTAAACCTGTATGGTTTGTATCGTTTACAGAACCGTAATAATAAAACTACTGTAAAGTAAATAACAGATAAATTAAACATTATCTTAACGATTAGTAGTTTTTCTCTATTAATCCAGTTGTATATTGAAATGTCATCCAAATTTCTGCCTCTCAGACTCTCCCTACAGAAACAGTTGCTTACTAATAGAACAATAATGCTGATGATTCCCATCATAACTTTTTAATAAACATTAAAATACCACAAACTGACTGTGACTCTTTATTCTGGGTCCATAAAAGAAATTGAAACAGCCCAGTTGTAGTGATATTTAAAGAGGATTCATACACTATCTATATGTTCAAATTCACACATTTTGCCTGTTTATACATTTATTTAGCTTCTTTGTTGAATTCTGATCTTTTTTGCTTAGATGTCCAGTTGCTAAGTGACCCATATCTATTTCTTTGTACAAAGCATCTAAAAAGCATCTGTGGTTACTCTGATTTCTTGGGAAGTTTGTTTAAGAAGTTTCTTTCAATTTAGTTTGAACCCAGACATCATGCAGGGTACATCCTAGACGGGGTGCCAGCTCTTTGGAGGCAGAATCACACACACACACACACACACACACACACACACACACACACACACACACTACAGGCAAATTAGTAACAACGATCACCCTTTATGATTTTGAACACTGGGAAGAAACCCACCAAGCACCGGGACCGAACATGGGATTCAAACCTGCAACCCTGGAAGTGCAAGGTGACGGGTGCTAATCACTAAGTGTAGTTTGAATCCATTTAAGTTTTTTTTCTTATTTTTTTGTTTATTTTTTTATTATTGCATAATAATGAAACATATATTTGATAGCTGCCTAGAAAAGAGGTCAAATTAGAGGTACATCATTTATGTGATCAGGTAATAGAATGAATGACAATTATTATATGTTGCATAAAACACCATATAGTGTACCAATCAAAGGTTTGGACACACATTTGGATTTATTTTCTACATTACACATGGTATTTAGGTACTTAAGTAACAAAAAACAAAAAAAGTCAGTTATTATTTTGAGACAGGATGATCAGCTGTTCTGAAATATTTCTTACAAGAACAGTATTGCCAAGTGCAAAACCCATGAAGCAACATGATGAAACCGGTGTGTTTTTGTGCGAGTTTAAAGATAAAGCCTTGACATGGATTGTGCTCTTATGCTCTTTACAATTTGAATACAACTAATTAATGGTCACCTTGAAAAGCTAGATGCAGAGTCAGAAAGGGAAAGGTTATGTAATATTAATATAGTGTATTGTGGAGACTAATTTAGTGTTTAAACATTGTTAAATGTGTTGCAATAGTTTAAATAATTCGGTTAATGAAAGCAGACTTTTGGGTCAAATCAGGCAAAAAAAACAACATTGTTTTAAGTATTAGCCTTACAAAAGCAATACAAATTAATATCTTGTTTATTATTATTATTATTATTATTATTAATGATTTGTTTATCAACAAACATGTTGTGTCTGTCTCAAATCGGGGCCGCTCGACAGCAAAGTCCCAGTCTGCTTTTTCTGTTGCCGGTCTGGCCTTGTTTTCAGTCCTAATTTCGGATATATTTGGGGAAAGAACGTCCTCTTTGTACTCTGTGGAGAAGAAACTCATGGACGACACTGTCTCTCTTGTTTTTAGAGAAGACCATAACGCTACTGTACTGTAAAGGTTCTATTGTCTGTCTCTGAGTGCTGTATAATTGGAGACATGGCAGTGTAACAGGAGATAACAATGTGCTTTCTCTTACTATGCATTTTTAAGCTTTGGCTCCAGCTGTGCTTATGAAATACAGTGCAGTTCACAGTTGTTGGTACAATTCTTGTAAAGCTTAGTAAAATGTTAGGTTAATTCACGCACTACAGGCAATTTGGGAACTTCAATTAGCCTACTCTGCATGTCTTTGGACTGTGAGAGGAAACATAAGTACCTGGAGGAAACCCACCAAGCACGGGGAGAACATGCAAACTCCATGCACACAGACCCGAGGTGGGAATCGAACCTTTGACCCTGGTTGAGCCAAAGCTAAATAATGTAAAGTAAAATTAAAGTCTCGTAAAAAGAGTTAGGGGAAAAAAATTGTGCTGTCAATCGATTAAAATTTTTAATCTAGTTAATCATAGTCAGAGTTTATGATCAATCATGAATAATCACAATTTTAAAATGCTCAAATTTACTTGTATTATAAATGTTCAATATTGAAATTTTAAAAAATGCATGAAAAACTGGTTTGAGGAAACAGATTATGCAGCTTTATAATATCTCAAACATTAACATTTAACAAATGTTAAATTAAAATCTCTTAAATGGGACCAGCAGTACACATAGTCGGTGGGTATTTATGGGGTGTGGCAACCCACTCAAAGCAGGTCTTGAACCTGGATCTTCAGATCTGAAAACTCAATAGCCTAGAGCCTGAGCCGCCTGAGCCACCACTCGCACAGTTTGCACTTCATTTACTTTGTAAAAATAGTTCCCCTTGACGGTAGCTTGAGCACACAATATTGATTTTATACGAACTTCCATCGAGAAGCTTTTAATAATAAAACTTGCAGTTCAGCACACTTAGTGATGTCAACTCAGTCATCTTATTATCCAAGTTAAACATGTCATTATCACATATAGCCGGGAAACTGCCCTGCAATTATGGGAAGCCAATAGGGTCAAACTTAATCATATGATTAATTTGCATAAAAAATATAATTAAACACATTTACAGATGTTTATTATTTGGCTTTAATGTCACTTATGTTAACACTTTCTGTCTGGGTTGTTAACATTAACTGAATAATATTAAATGAGGGAATCTTAATGCATTTCGCAAAACTTCCAGAGCATGCAGAAAGAACTGGGACGTGACCTCGTATACTTCAGTAATCACTGTGTTGTATAAAAAAATAAATAAAAAAAAGTCAAAGCAGCTGCTGCGATTTTTATAGATTGTTGTGCCGAGTCCTAGAATAGCCACTTGACCCATTTAGATGTTGAGTATTTTATAGTTCAAGGAGCCCTATAGATCACTACACACTGCAATCACTATTTTCAGTCTCGCTTCCTACTGTGCGCTGAAATCAACTGCAAGAAATTTAAGGTGAAAAACGATTTAGTGTACATGTTAAAACCTAAACACGAAAACATCTTTCACTGAATACGATGTCTTAGTTACAGTGTGGCCATGAAGGAAGAGCCGAGCGGATTGCTCAGTAACTAACCGCATCACCCACTAGAGGGAAGTACATCGACATTAGAAGCACATAATGCATACATCATTCATAGGACAGAATGTTCTCATCACAGTCTAAAGTACATTAGGACGATCATGGCCAGGATATGACTCAGTTTTTTGTCTTCCTTTCTCTTTTTACAAGCTTGAAACTGAGCAGAACAAGACAATTCGGCTTTACAACTGTAAATTTTTTGTTAATTATTAGCATTAATTAGAAAACCTAGATATTGACACCTTTTCACATTTAATGCTTATATTTCAAACACAAATACTGATTCAATCCAGACTAGGGTTACAGCCTCAAATGTGAAATGTAAAGGTCACCTTACAGGAAGCACGCTAACGAGCCACCGTGAGAAAGGGTTGCGCTTCACTCTATATTTTAAGTCATCAACCGTATGAGAAATGTCATCCCAAACTTTGAGACTTCCTCCTGTACCGACCGCGTTCGGACGTTATACCGTGTTCCCTCAGAGACACGGCTTAAGAAAGGTCATCTTTCCTCCAAGGCTGTCATTTCTGAAGGGAAACGTGACTGAGGGGAAAACGTGGTTGCCATGGCAATGCACTTCCTTTGCCATCCTCTGTATGCCGTGTTGCATGCTCTGTCTTTCTTCTGTATCGCGTGACCGCTCTGCATCATTTAGAAAAACTGTTAGTACGAAAGGCCCCCCCCTACTCCTCCCCCCCAACCCAAGGATGTGCCACGTAGTTCATTCACATGGAACTGGAGGAAACCGAGCACCTCGTGTGAGAGACCTTTATTTTCCCAGATAATGTGCTCACAGAGCTGTATGTTCTGGGGCATGTGACACAGAGGTGAGAAATGAAAAGATTTTTTTTTTTTGAATGAGACTGGTTAAGGAGAAAAAAAAGCAAATAAGGCCGATTTTTCTTTGTCAGTCAAGAGCCGTCTAACACTACACAAAGGGACGAGGATCAATTTTATTACTAGTCTTAAATCATGTGCTTCGAAGCAAAGTCGATCAAGCTAACTGACTTGAATAACTTTCCATCAGGTGTCATATAGTGACAGCTCCAGAATTATCGGCACCTTAGATAGGATGGGCTACACTTGATATCAAGAAAAAATACAGTACTTTGCAAAGGTCATAGACACCCTGTGTTTTTTTGTTTCGTACAAACTTTCCTGTTTTTTTCCTTTTTTTTTAGGATTTTATTAGTGAGTTATACAATTACATATAATTCCTCCAGAGAGCATGTTCTCTCCATTCCTTGGTGGTTTTCCTCCAGGTACTCCAGTTTCCTCCTACCATCCAAAGACTTGCAGATTAGGCTAATTGGCATTTCCAAACTGCCTGTTGAATGTATGTGTGAGAGAGAGTCTGTCCAGGTGTACCCCTGTGCCTTGTGTCCAAAATTCTCCCTTGTTCCCTCCTGTACAAGGCCTCTGGTGACCCTGTACAGGATAAAATGTATAGAAGCGTGAAAGAATGAATGAATGAATGAATAAAACTATTCCACCTTGAAATTAAAACTCGCCAGTAAAGGAAGCAAGCAGCACATTATATAAACGACTACTTTTCAGACCAAAAAAAAACACTTAATGCATGAACCTTTTCAATTCTAATAATTTCTTTTTTTTAGTAACTATGCATCAGTGTTTGCTGAAAATATTGTGCATTTTTTCCATTTCCAAGAGAGACTGTGTTAACATCTTTTCAATTAAAAAAATCACCAAAATCTGTTATCAGGGGGTGCCTAAACTTTTGCATAGGACTATAGCACTTCTAACAATAGACACTGCAACAAAGCTGCTTTACAGAAATCCACACCAGGCCATTGCTTAATATTGTGGCCTCACACCTCCAGGGTCAAGGGTTCGATCCCATTTCAGGTCTGTGTCCGTGGAGCATATGAAATGAAAAGGATCTGTATACACAAGGGATAAAATTTCTGAATAAAGAGTAAATTATATCTCATAAATAGATTAATAAATGAGTAAATGCATTAAGCTATAACAAAGTAAATAGAAATAAATCACAATGCAGCATGTTCTGTTTGCTTAATTATTTAAAGGATTATTATTTAGCGATCTTATGTGACAGTTGACTCCTCAACAAGACGCCTTTTAAAAGCACCCACATAAAGAGCCCCTATCAATGGGCAATACCATGTGACTTTTTTGGGGGGCAGTGGGGGGCATTGTCACAAGACATTTTATTGCCCTTGCCCATTTTTCTTCTTCTGTTTTTTTTTTCTTCAGTTTTTTATGCCAAATAGATGAGTGCTTTATGCTCCCTCTGTCGTCATGATCACCTAATTTAGCTACATATTTGCATTTTCTATTCTTTTCACCTCATAAGGATGATAAATAAACCATCGATCCATCCAGTTTCTTTACCACTTAACCTGTGTAGTCTCTCAAGATGTCTGGAGCACACACACATTCCAACACTATGGGCAATTTGGAAATGCCTTGGGAGGAAAACTCATGTCTTGGGAGGAAGCCAAAGTACCAGGAGGAAACCCTCAAAGCACAGGACGAAACGTAAAGTGTGCTTTTTGCATAACTATTAAAAATCATGTTGTTCCCCAAGCAACTTCTTATTACAATAAAATGTCCTAACTCCAGATGTAGATTTAAATCACTAACGAGCACATTAGACTCCCTAAATCTCCAAAGGTAACCTGTCCTCTTCTGGGTCACACTGGATGGTGTGACTTGTCCATAGTTGTCCAAATGTGTCCTCTATAATCATATTATGAAAAAAAGACCTGGGATAAGCACAAGCACTTGGGACTTGGGTGCAATTCTACAATATCCAGATGAGATGTTTTTCCTTAAGAAAATGTGAGTCTTGGCGAGCCATCTGTTTAATGAAGCTTGATGTTCTATTGTATCCATATGGGGATCGTTCATATCAAGTATATTCTTTTTTTCATTTACACTTAACACCATTATTTTTCCAGCTTTTCTCTGTTGATTAAGAACCTGTGAAACATTGTTGTGCCATCTGACCAGGTTTTCTCATGAGGTCTACAATCAAATTCTGAACAAACCTCTCAGGCCTCCAAGGGCTTGTTTTGAGCTAACAAAGTAGTACATGAAACAGCTTTAAGATGGACCTGGGATTATTGAAGGAGGTAGAGCCATGGGAAGAAGAGCAGAATGTTACCAGCTTTGGAGTGAAATGAGGAAAAACGGTTTTTAATGGTGAGCTGAAGAGTTGAAACAATATAGCGAAGCCGGGGATGTTTTTTTTTATTTTTATGTTTGCTCTGACCATAATTCACACCAGGGGGCAGGGTTAGCTCGTGGTTAAGGTGTTGGACTGATGATCCCCGGTTTGAGCCCTGATGCTGCTGGGCTACCACTGTTGGACCCTTGAGCAAGATCCTTCCTTCGGCACAAGTATTCAGATACAATCGGGTGTTGAGCTGGCAACCTGACTTCATAAGTCTCTGCCATAGAAACGACGAACAACTATGATACTACTGTATCTCCAGAGTGGGGATTATTTGTCGCCCGATGTGCCGGATAGCACATGGATGGACTCTAGCCTACTATCCTTCTGACCTGTGGAAACGGCTTTATGCTAACATCCATGGTCGTGTTCTCGTGTTTTTCCGCATTTTTCTTTTTTGTCTTATTTTATTGCACTCCAATTTCTTGTTTATGATCTCCTCATGTAAATGCTTATGAAACAAATATTGTTGGAAACAAACCCTTATTTTACACCGATATAATCTTGGAACTCTCGATTTGGTTATCATTTGGTTAAGATCTCTGGTGACGTCATGTTTATCTCTGAACCTTGAATGCTAAGGACTGCTCCAACAATCCAAACATTTTTTAAAACGATATAAGACATCATAAGACGTTCATCAAGATGTCAAGTTATACAATCTAGCATTTAGACTGTTCCTGCGTGCTTGTCTTTCTCATGCTGGTAAGGAAGTGGATCATTCCAGCCAGTGCCTAAACTTGCTCATACATGTGATAGCAGCGTGACGCAGAGAAGCGAGAAAACAGACTGGTAATAGATTTCATGAATTGGTGAGTCATCATGTCGTGCCGTAGAGCCTGCACACGTGCCAGTGTGAAATGAGCACAGGGTAGAGCCTAAATTAATCTAAACTGCTCGAGCCAGCCATTGTGTCTAGCGAACCATTTAATAGGGCTTTTCAATATTAGGTTGATTTTATATAATGATGGTTTGGATTGTGAATGCACCCAAAGAAATTACACCCAAGGCCATTTACCCTAAGCTTTTGGATTTGAAGTTTTTGAGGCACTTGCTTTTGACACAGTTCACATCAAGATTAGTGCACTGATTCAACTATCAACATTATGACTGGGCAATAACTAATCTACAAACAAAGACAACCAAAGTAGTTACTTTTTATAGACTTTATAGTCCCAGAATAGGCTTTTGACCTATTTTTTTGTAGCATATGTCCTCTATATTAAAGCAGAAAATAATAATAAATAAATAAATAAATAAATGATGAAACACTTATGTGAAACTAATAGAATTAACTAAAAATTTACTGTAACAAATATAGAGTTAAATAAATACCTTTGTTATTGATTTTTTTTTTTATGACTGTGTTAGTTAGTTATCTAGTCAGTTTTTTGTTAATTTATGTTGTAAATTTATGTTGTATGTAGCAACTTGGTCCTGGAGGAACGTTGTTTTGTTTCATCGTGTACCAAACTGTATATGGTTGAAATGAAAATAAAAGCCTACTTGACTTGAAAAATGTCACAGATTTTGCACATCTCAATTTGCACTAGTCTTTCCACTGATTATACATCCTCATGCACCCACATTTGGCACATATTCACCTGACATTTTTAATATATTTATATTTTTCCTTTGTATATTGTATATTATACTGTATAGTTAATAGTATTTAATAGTTGTTCTATTAATCATTCAGTTGAAACATGGTTTGATGATCTTGCTAGTGCAGCTACATGTCTATTGTATTATTATCCTTGCTACTGGATGTTTGTAATTCCCTTCAGGATCAATAAAGTGTCTGTCTGTCTGTCTGACAAAGACCATTTTCAGAACATCCACTAAGGTTCCCATTAAGTTTATATAAGGTTCTGTTGCAACATTATTTAACTTAACATTCTTACCATGTTAGCTCATCAAAAAGAGCATTATAGAACCAGACTTGGAAATTCTTTTTAGAACCAATGGTAAATAATGCAATGGGAATCAAATTTCGGGGGAAAAAACACTTTTAGAACAAACATTGATATACTTGTTTTTTTTTGTTACATACAGTACTGTGCAAACAACTTAGGCACAAACTTTGTTATAGATTTTTTATGACTTTATTATTGAGTTTGTAAAAAAATATTTTTGATTTATAAACATCAATATTCCACCATAAAATAAAAATTTACAGAAAAATATTTGTATGCCAGAAAAGAAGTGAACATATTACTACAGTATAAGCGAGCAAAAAATCAAAACAGAAGCTGGTAGGTTTTGCATGAAAAAAAGAAGCAGGTGCAACAGTCAAGAATAAAACTTGGTAGCTAATTTCCTCATAAAAAGTTGTACCTCAGACTCAAACGAGTCCTCAAAGCGCATGTCACACCAAATACTTTGTTTTATTAATTACCGAACTTTTTTTTGCTCTAAAACATTTATTTGCATGCACCCAAGAGCTTTGCACAGTACTACGCTCGTTACAATGAGTGCATTGAAGAAATTCAACAACAACAATCCATTTTATTATTATTTATTATTTACAAAACTACTTTCTGCATTGTTGTTTTGCTAGTATTGTGAAAACTTGAATAATTCCTTATGTGTGATGTTATCACTGTGTCAAGGAATTTTGCTCGCCCTTTAATGAGATCTGTGATGTTTTCCCAAATCCAAGACTCCTTACAAAAAGCAGAAAGTGCAGTCTCGACCTGACTTTACAGAGCTCTACCTGACCGACTGAGAAAAAGAGGTGAATGGGGGTGATATGGAGGACTAAGGTGTGAAGATAGAGACAATGAAAATGCAGATTCTTGAGTAGAAGACAGCACAGATTGTGCTAATGGGGCAGTTTGCATGTTCTCCTCATGCTTGGTTGGTTTCCTCAGTTTTTTTTTTTCCAGTCCAAGGAAGTGAGATTGGCATTTCCAAATTGCCCATAGCGTATGGTTGGGTGTGTGACTTTTCTGTGTCTTACAGTGGGCTGGCACTCCAAGAGTGTACCCCACCTTGTTCCCCCGAGTTCCCTGGTGATTTGAGCCTTCTTTGGAATAGCAGTAGATGATAAAAGAATGGATTCAATAAAAATACACAATTATGGTATTATGGCTTTTCTTATATATTTATATTCTTATAAATTCGCGGTGGTGATCTGAACTGTATACCGTTTCCTCTGAAGTCACTAACGGTACATTTACACACTGACAACTGATAGCAAACATCTGACTCGCTGCAGTGTTTGTTCTAGTTTATTGACTAGTTATAAGCTGGCAAAACGTGTTCCACTAAAAACATTGAACAGAAATGGTTTTTAAAGTTTGACTAGTGGGTGGTTTAGGTCTTGAACAGTGTTTTTTTTCGCAATGACTTCAGCAATAAAATCCACTGACAAAAACACTTGCTTGTTTGGCCTGCATTTCACTCTAACCTACTTGCAGTTGCTGTGGCACTAAAGCTATTAAAGTCAGTGTTTTCATAACCATTATCAAACCATAATCCTTTACATATATACTTTAGGATTAGAGTTCCTTCACTTTTTCCTGATACCTGGAACAGCAGTGCAGACTTTTGTCCTCTTAGGCAAAAGAAGCACAACCTTGATCTGCTGCAATCATATCATTTTATTTATTTATTTATTGAATATATATACTGCCCAGGCCCAAAAAACAGTCACACAATCTAATATTTTGTTGGACCACATTTTGCTTTGATTACAGCCATGGAAAAGTTTCAATAAGCTTATGCAATGTCACATTTATTTCTCTCCAAGATTTCAAATTTCAAATTAAACTTTTAAATTCAAATTCAAATGACTAAATTTCAAATTCAGATTTAAAATTCAAATTTTATTTGTCACATGCACAGTCATACACAGTACGATATGCAGTGAAATCCTTAGACGACTGTCCATGACCTTAAAAAAAAAAGACTATTAATAGGAAATAAATATGAAAAAGAAAATAGAAAGTAAATTTAACTAAGAAAGAATAAAATCTTGAAGTATTGATGATGGGGGAGTCGGATCGTTGTGTAAAACCTTCTTCG
>JAOVVA010000028.1:4965853-4995637 GCA_028565275.1 Leiocassis micropogon | reverse complement strand
TAAATTTAACTAAGAAAGAATAAAATCTTGAAGTATTGATGATGGGGGAGTCGGATCGTTGTGTAAAACCTTCTTCGGTACATCTAGGCATGATGGGTCCATCTTTATCTGACTCTCATCTTTCTTAGTACCCTGATGCACTAATCACTCTGGACGCATCAGACCATGTGACCTTTGTCCAATGCTTTTTTTTCCTGATTGGCTTCACCGATAAGTGGTTTTAAATTGCATTCATAGCAGCAAAGACAGTTTGTATGTTAGGTTTAAATTTAAAAACAATGATAAAATAGAATTTATTATATTAACATTGGTGGAAAGTTTCTGTTCTATCTGTTTAAATATCAGTTCTTATTCATCCAGTTGTTATAAACCAGCTTCTTTAAACCCGGAACTTAGAGACAAAACTTCCTTTGATTCTTTGTTTGTTGCTGGTGTTATCTGGAACTGCTGGAGGACAAACCAGTTTCATTTTTAGCATCTTGGAACATTTGGAAGCATTTCTTTTTTTGAATATGGCATTCATTCCTATTATATATTAACAAATGGAACGGTTACCTAATTCATGTAAATCTTAACCAGCCTTGTTGATCCTAACTCTGAGGACTCTGTGTTCTCAGATCTTCCGCCAAAAGTATTCATCACTGTGAATAAGCAGCCCAAGGCTGTTCTTAATGTTACAAAACTATGGTGTGTAAAGATGGTACTGTATGGACGTTGAGAAATCAAGAAATCAGTTGGATTTTGGTTGCCTTTTATTTTACAAATGTATAGAAGGACTGAAAGACATTTTCATTCTGAATATCACATGTTTTTTAATAACTGGAATATCAAGTTGAGTTGAAAAGGTTACACAAGCTAAATGTTACACAAGCTTTTTTTTTTCTCCCCCAGAATAGAACATGGGAGGGAACGAATTCTCACTGCGTCTCAGATGTGATTTGGTCACAGACACGAGCCAAAGGTGAACTCGCCCTCGAGTGTTGTTTTGTTTTAACAGTTTATAAAGTAAAAAGTTGCTTGAGTTGTTGTAAAAGTTTGTTGATTATTTTCAGATGCCAGCACGTCTCAGCACATTTTATTCCACTTATAGTACAGCAGTTGACCAAAGACTAATTGGAGAATGACGCCTGGTCTGTGATTCTCACTTTGTCCAAATAATTCATGGATTAATGGCATTTTAGTTAAGTGCTGTTATGTTCACATTTGTTAGAATTATGCATGATTGCAAGTAAACAAGGAAGTATGCATCTAGATAGATCTAACAACTATTGCATTAGCAATACAGTACTAGTAAATTTTTTGACTAACCACTGTTTCAATGTTTTATTGACATTTTAAATATTTTTTTAAATAATGACAATCAAGATAATAAAAATAATTAGATATTTTATGCAACGGTATTGCTATACAACCATATATATTTATTATGAAGTTATTCTTCAAAACCTGCTGGATACGGCTGGGCATAGAGTCAAAAAGACGTCTGCAGTTCCCTGGTGTCACTCACTCAATCCATGCTTGATTGGTTGCTTCCTGAAGATCATGGACAGAAAGTGGTTCCTTGACTGCTTCTTCACCATTGTCCAACAGTTCTCTATTAAGTGGCCATGGCTCTTGAAGCTGAAGGTCATTGTCACATAGCCAGTTTTTCACTAGTTCTTCAGTTAGTTAGCACAACTCTTCAGCCAGATAGGCTGGAACAAGTGACATTACTTGTTTTGTGAATAGGAAGAACTACTGTGTAATGCATAACACCACTGTATATTAATAGGAAAAAAATGGTATGTAAATTTGTGGTATTCTGTATCTGAAATTTGGCAACATGGTGGTGTAGTGGTCAGCACTGTGGCCTCGCATGTCCAGGGTTGAGGGTCCCATTCATGGAGCTTGCATGTTCTCCCTGTGCTTGGTGGGTTTTCTCCAGATCCTCATCATAGGACACAAGCATAGACACTCACACTCCCATTCTTTGGACTGTGGAAAGCATGTGGAGAACATGCAAAGATATTGGAGAGTTGAGCTTCAAACCCCTGGTGCTAACGATTTAAACCGCCATGCTGACTTGGAGATTAACATGTCAGGGATCAAGCTTCCCATCTTGCACTTCATACACTTTTAATTCCATGGGGACACATTGGGTTGCCAGTCCCTTTGAATTATCTCCAGTTGTCTTTTTTGTACAGCACCTCAGGTCAAAGCATTATGAAAGTCTGCTCTAATTGTCCCAAATATACTAAACTAATGGTTATTATATAAATGATTATTACTAGCTGTTTTTCTTTATATATAATGTATTGGTGATTAGAGGAAGACCCCCCTCCCCCGCTCAATTTAATTAATTCCTAGTCATTTGAGTGGCATGCTTGTAGTCTGTGTGTAGGTGTTTGTGATGGCCTACTGTAATATGTAACTGCTCCCAAAGACAAATTATGAGTCAGGGAATTGAAAACTAAAAATATAAGAACTAAAACAGCAAAGACCGACATGAAGAAAACAAGAGCCTATTCTTTTCTGTAATAACCTGACACTGACTGGCATCCTTGGCTTGGACAAATTTGCTTTCAATTTGTGCTTTTAACAGAGTATTTAAAATAACAAAGTAAATGAACATGGCACGACATGGCACATGGACAATAATAACAAGAGCCTTAATCTAATATTTTTTGCATGACTTTTGGAGACTGTTAGTATGCAGACAAGCAATTTCAGTAGCTCTCCATGAGAATTTTGCACTTCCTGAGCAAACTGCTCCAGCATTCTCAGGTTTAAAGGGTTTTTTTTTTCTTCCAAACTTAGTGTTTTTCAAAGATATATAAAGAGTTCATAGGAAATAGCTACTTCAGATAATCCAGTGGACATTAATTTGCTTAAGGAACCATGACCTGTGACTGTGATAAAACTTCCTGACAGTTTTGTTTCTGAATGCCCTCGGTGTGCCCTGCATGAGCCTTCTTCATGTTTCACAATAGTCAATATGTCCTTTTATTTAAGAAGTTCTCATCTAAGAACATACAGTTATGCTAGTAACTTGCATAAAATCCCCTTTCAGGTCTTCTTTTATTCAATCTAATGTTGCTTGAAAAGTGATGCACAGTGTGATCAAAAACTGATGTACCTTAACGCTTTCAGCTGTAGTCATAGGAACATCAAGCAGCTTCAGGATGATCTTATAACCTTTTCCTTTAACATACTCATACAATGATACCAAGCAGCGAAATTATTAATTTTCTTCATTTCTTTAAGATGAATGATTGATTACAAGATTGATAACAGGAGTTGTAATCCAATTATTTACATTACACCAAATCTTTTCTACGGATTATCAACGAATATGTCCAGGCCATTTTAGAATCTTTTAAGTCTCGCCCTCAGCACAGGAATTCCCCAGGTATGCACATTGTCCCCTCTGTTATACTCCCCTTATACTCATGGCCGCATACCTGCCTATACCTCCAACAGCATTATCAAGTTCGCAGATAACATCTGCTCACAGGCCTGATCACAGGTAATGATGAGACCACTTACAGGGAGGAGATCCAGCAACTAGCAGCATGATGTAGGACAACAACCTGGAACTCAACACCAAGAAGACAAAGGAGGTCATTGTGGAGTCATACTCAGACTCATCATCTCATCAACAGGGCTGTTGTTGAGCATATGTACCCAGCTTTAAGTTCCCTGGAGTCCACATCTCTGAGGACCTAAGCTGGTCTCTGAACTCTTCTCTCCTCATTAGAAAGGCACAATAGCACCTGTACGTTCTGAAGAAACTTAAAATCTCCCACCTTTGCTCTATGATACTAGAGAACTGCATGTCTTTGAAGGATGTCTCTGCGTCTCTTCTGCTTCGGAATGCAGTGCCCATCATACTGTAGGATGGTAATCAAATATACAAAGGTCAAAGATACCCCTCACCCCAATCATGGACTCTTTACCCTTACCACATCGGGCAGGTATCTCAGCACCCACAAAAACAGACTTCTTTTTTTTCCTGTGGATGTTACCGCTCTGAACAGCTGACTACAGAATGTTAACAACTAAACTATTGTACTGTCACTATCAATCTATATTGCACTGCATCATCCACTATGCATCTTTGCACCATCCATAATTTATGTATATCTTTGCACTACTGGATATTCCACAGTTATATTTGTACATGTGTATATCATGTTGAGCATGTTATCTTCTTGACATGTCTTATTCACTGCACAATGTTTGTACGTTATACTGTATATTACTATATATACCATATTCTTATTATCTACTGACCTTCTATACACTATATAGTATATATAATTCTATATAGTCATTCTCACCTCTGTACATATGGACCCATACCATGATTTACCACAATGTTATTTATTGTACATTAGTCACATATGTGCCATTTCATTGGCTTTTCACATGTACAGTGGAACCTCGGCATACGAACCCCTTTACCAATTTTTGCCTTAAGAATTTAAATTTTGCAAGAAATTAGCATCTGTATGTGAAGCATTTTTAGCAAACGAAAAAACAAATTTAACCGGATGCCAGCTATGTTGCCTGTGCGTTTGAGAGCCATTAAAAACTTGTTTGCATCAGTGGAAAGCCAAGTAAATGGAGTTTACGAATTAAAAAAAATAAAATAATAAGTAATCATACGCTGTTTTGAAAGAGTCAATCCATGATGAAGGTTTTTTTATTTTTTATTTTATATCGGACATTTTGCAAAGATTTTTGTGTGGCTGGAAAAGATTATCTGCATTTAAATGATTTCTTATAAATTAAAAATCTAAAATTCCCAACACTAACTTTTCCGCCTTAAAAACTCACCTCCAGAACAAATTAATATCTAATCTAATCTAATCTAAAAACGAGAAAGATTTTCCACATCTGTACATGTTTCCTTATACAGATGCAGCCATTTCATATGGGTAAGTTAGTTCCTGTTATCACATATCAGCTGTTCCCTCACCTTCCTGGATTTCTTTCCTCTCTTTTGAAGTTAATGAGATGAAAAAAGGCATCTTGTTGTGTTAATAAGAAACTGTAAAGCTCTCTGAGACGTGCAGCTGGGGGTTGTGGTGGCTCAATGGTTAATGCTCTGAATGAATGATCAGGAAGTCAGGGGTTCCTGCTCCAGCACCAGCAAACTGCTATTGTTGCGGCCTTGAGCAAACTTTACAGGAAATTGTTCAGAACAGATGGTTGTTGCTTTTTCTCAGGACCACGTCACCAATATCACCATATCAACAACACTGTTAAATCTTTTTTTTTTTTTTTTTGCAAACACCTGCCATACAAGTCCCACGCTTTCCTCGACTAAGGATAAATATCTCGCTGTGGGATAAATCAGATGATGACTTTTGACTAAAATGCTGTTTATCCAGATTCTTATAGAACATTTTTACCCTTCTGTTTGGAATAATCTGGTCAGGTTATGTAAAGACAGGATTGCCTGCCAGGCTCTAAAATAAGGTTGGGTTATGTGATAGACCTGATAATAAAAACGGTTATGTGAAGGAGCTAGTTTAACATGTAACTACTCTCAAAGGCAATATATCAATCAACTCATCATCTATACCACTTTATTCTGTATACAGGGTCGTGGGGGTTTGGAGCCTATCCCAGAAGACTTGGGGCTAGAGTCTGGGGGATACCCTGGACAGGGTGTCAGTCTATTGCAGGGCACACACACACACACGCTCATTCACACACTATGGGCAATTTAGGAATGCCCAACATGTCTTTGGACTATGGGAGAAAACTGGAGTATCAAGAGGATACACCCAAGGACAGGGAGAACATGGAAAATGCATGCACAAAAACCCAAGGTGGGAATCGAGCCGGACCCTTATATATACTGTACATATCGTCTTATATACACACTATATGGACAAAATGTTAATTATTGAATTCAGGCTGTTTATCAGGCTGTTTATCCCCAGTGAAGGGTAAGGGTAATCTTAATGCTTCAGCATACCAAGACATCTTGGACGATGCAATGCTTCCAACTTTGTGGCAACAGTTTGGGGAAGACCCTTTTCTATCCCAACATGACCGTGTCCCAGTGCACAAAGCAAGGGCTATAAAGACATGTTTTGATGAATTCGGTGGGGAAAAACCTTGACTGGCCTGAACCCTGTGACCTTAACCCCATCGAGCACCTTTGGTATGAACTGGAACTGAGATTGTTAGCCGGGCTTTCTCGTCTAGCATCAGCGCCTGACCTCATAAATGCTCTACAGAATGAATGAGCACGAATTCCCACAGAAACATTCCAAAATCTTGTTGACAGCCTTCCAAGAAGAGTGGAAGCTGTTAGAGCTGCAAAAGGGAGATTAACTCCATATTGAACAATATGTATTTGGATACAATGTCGTTGCAGATTTGCCCAAACACATGATTATATAGAGAGTATTCTGAGAGTATTATATAGAGAGTATTCTGAGAGTATTATATAGAGAGTATTCTGAGAGTATTATATAGAGAGTATTCTGAGGTGGTGTAGAGCAATCGACACTACTTATGTTATCTCCTCCTTTAGGGTTACACAACCCGCGTTTGTCATTATATAAGTGAGCTACATAATGCGCCAATGGGAGGGTGCCTTTGAGGTCACGTGCTGCATAGTGGGCGGGACGAGCATGAGGTGTTTATTGTTATGTAGCGGGGTGGACAGACCGGTCCTGCTGAAACCCCCCTTATTCTTTCTTCTTTCTTTGTTTGTTTGGTTTTTATTTTCTTTAAGTAATGTAGCCGTTGTCTTCTATTTTGTTTCGTTAAAATGGAGTGGGGTTGGACGGACTTTAAAAACGCAAAGCAGAAGTGTTGGAGGGCGCGGAGAGAAGAGAGAGTCGGTGGAGAAAGGGAGCTGATGGGATTATGGGGAGGGCAGTTTACCGGAGAGACCGTGTCTTATATAAACACTGATGAAGCACCTAGAACAAAGCGGGGTCGCGTGTGTGTCCTGCTCGCGCTTGAGACGTTACCGCGACTGTTAACGGTTAGTGCGTAACCGAAGACCTTTTTCAACCTTTATCGAGCTAAATACTGCTTATTTCCCATTCAACTTTTTTTTTGCTAAATCGTTCTACAAGTGTCCCGTGTAGTAGCACAGATATCCCGGTGTGTGTGTGTGTGTGTGTGTGTGTGTGTGGAGCGCGCGAGCCCAGATTGTGAAACATTCTACGTAATTGGTAGGCGATTAGAGAGAGAGAGAGAGAGAGCGCGTGCGATCTGTTTCGTTAATGACTTCACATTTCATTACGGCGTTTAAATGCGTTCTGACGTCATGGCCTGTCCAGATCCGCCTCCAGTCGTTCCAGCATGATGGGGAGGTAGCGTGGGGATCACCAAAGATCTGTAGTGTTTATTGATGTGTAAACTATAGAGATTACGGTTCAGCCCGAGTGAGGATGGACACCGGCATCCAGAGCTCGTCTGAGCATTTCGCGCACGACCCGAGCGCACCCGGTGTGTGTTCGGAGATGCTGGAAGTAGCTGAAGAGGCATGCCGGGCCGGAGACTACGAGCTGGCCGTAGAGATATATTCCTCCCAGCTCTCCGAGCTCCATCAGCCCGATCGCGGGCTTTGCCTACGCAAAGCAGACGCGTTAGCCCGCGCCGGACGGATAGCCGAGGCTTTGGACTCGTACTGCGTCGCCGCGGACCTGCACCGACTCCGCGCGGACGAGCTGCGGCTCTTAGTGGAGAGCATCGCGCGCACGATCCGGGTCAAGGAGCTGCAGGCCACCTGTTCGGACCCGGACGAGCTCGAGGATGATCACGATTTGTTTTCGTGTCGCCTCTGCAACTCTCTGCTCTCCGAGGCCACCACGCTCGTGTGCGGACACTCGTTTTGCAAACGGTGCCTGGAGGACGCCGGCGTCAAGGAGTGCAAGTTGTGCCGCACGAGCGTGAACAGGTCGTGGTGCACGAGCGGCCTCCGGGCGAACGTTGTTCTCAGCGGCCTGCTCGACAAGTGGTTCGAGGCGGAGAGTAAATCCAGGAGGTGCTGGCTCGAGGGGGAGAGCTTGTGGAAGAAACAAGAGCTACAAGGCGCCCTGGAGAAGTATAACCAAGCTGTTGAGCTAGGTAAGCCACTTCAATAATTGATCGTGTGTGTGTGTGTGTGTGTGTGTGTGTGTGTGTAACCTGGTCGCGTGGTAATGCAGTACCGGTGCTTTGTGTGACCTACTTCTACTGGTAGCAGTTATAAAACGACTAGAGGGCGACATTTTTTTGCGTCTGAGACACCCGGGTTTCTTTTCAACACCCCCCTTGGACCAGTTTCTAAAAATAACATGGAGTACCCTCAGAATACAAGACTAGATGAGACAACATCCAACCTTCATCATAGCCCAGATCAGTTTAAATAAAATCAGACTTATTATAACTGAATTAACTCTTTCTTTTTCTTCTTCCATCATCCACCCGCCCATAGAAAAGTGCACAGTAGAAATGACTATTTAATAAGACTAGCACCGGACACTTACAACAGTGGTCCAGATATAAGGGAGTAATTATAGCAGCAGGTAATTAAAGTATTAATAATGACCTACTGTGTCTGTTACTCTTAGAAATAGCCTGAGAAAGGCACACGGGTCAAAGATTAAAAAAGGGTTCATGTGAACTTGCAGTTATTTAGATAATATTATAATAAAACACCACATAAATATGTACAAATGAATGGAAAAAAATTATTGTTGAAAATGTAGGAAGCTGTACTATTAATACTACTATTTATGCATTATAAGATAATCGTAAAATGACGTCTTGACTGTTATATCTAAGATCTGTCCATTTTAAAGTTCTGTTTATCCCGTTTAAAATTAATTTTGCTATTTTTCTTAAACATTCCATCTATTCATCATAACAAAATGATTTATTACATTAATATAGTCTTTTATTATTATTATTATTATTATTATTATTATTATTATTATAGTTTGCTTTTTGCTTCTGACCCATATACACCTACATCAAATTTCAGGTTTAATTTTGTCGTCTCAGGAGAATTCCCAGTCCTCTGGAACATGTCGATGTCTTATGACTTGCTTTTTGATAAATTCGAGTAAATGAGGTCATGTAGGTCCTGCATTTAAATCATGTCTTACTAAGGGGATCAAAGTGAAGCTGGATTGACTTATGAATCTGCACTTTAACTAAGCAAGTCTGCATTCTGTTTCTGTCTGCTAGCTGCTCACACCAGACCTAATTCAGCCCACCAGGCAGTATATTCTGACCCGTTTATGTAAGCGAGATGGGCGGTGGCAGAGGGCAAGAAAATAGTGCAGCTGTATACTAAAGATCAAGATGAGAAACAGTAAATGCAGAGAAGAGCAGGCTAGTGTTCCAGCATTGTGATTCTGGATGTCTCATGATACATTCTCGTGTCAGGTGCTTTTTATTATCATCAGGGCCCTTAACGGGCAAGTCTGTATCTGTACTCGAGTTCATAGTAATGAATTAAAATACATACAGTAAGAGCTTTACGTTTATTAAAAAAAAAGAAAAAAAGTGCTCTACTTTCTACCAAGATGACTTGGTTGAGATTGTGAAATAGACTGAATAAATAAACATCAGGGTCTACTCAACCGCATCACAAGTCAACAGAACAGGGACACAGAGTTCTCAAAAATGTGTTTTTCTGGTTGGTGAAAAATGTCAGCACATACAGTCAAGGTCTCCTCTCTCATTTAACAGTACCGGCTTTCCAAGAAAATGTTGTTATTGCCAGAGAGCTGCTTTAGAAAAAAAATAGAAAAGTCGAAATTCTGTCAAAAGATGAAATATTTTATTAGGAACCTTTAATGAGAGCTCTAGTCGTGGTTTGTAGGCAATCCTTTTAGAGCAAAAAATTTCTGAGCTTGAGTACCTCAAAGCATTCCTCTATTTAAAATAACCTTATTGATATCTACTACAAGTATGCAAGTTTGTTTTTTAACAAAACGGATTCAAGTAAAATATTTGAATGATCTATTTAGCCGGTGAACTAAATGTGTTGACTAAAAAGGATGCTTTTTAAGTTGCTGTGTCTAAAGAAGCACTACGTTGGGTTGTAAATGCCAAATCTCTGGTTTGCTTCGTGACTAAAGCTGTGATAAAAATGTAATATTAGTAAGGTGATAAAGTAAGAATTCTAAGTAGTATTAGCTTTGATTTATAAAGACAAGCACAGACAAATTCTAGTATCTAATGCCAGGGTTGGCCTTCTGCACTGAACATTGCCCATCTGCAGCCAGGGTTGGCCTTTCCAAATATTCCTGAGCTACTGCAGTCATCTCTGGCCTTCCGCCACCATCGTTGGTCCTCCGCAGGCAGGGTTTGCCTTCTGCAGGCAGGGATGGCCTTCCCAAATACCATTGGGTTTCCCCGACAGTGCTGGCCTTCCGAAGCTATTGATGACCTTCCGTGGCCATTTTGATATAAAATTTACAAAGACGAGCACAGATGGATTTTATCTCTAATGCCAGTGTTGGCCTTTCACAGCCATGGTAAGCCTTAGGCATCTATGGCAGCCCTCATTACTCAGGGTTGCCTTCATCAACGAGGGCTGGCCTTCGTCACCCAGAGTAGGACTGCGTCACACATGGTAGGCCTTCTTCACCCATGTGCCCCTTTCTCAGCGAGGTTGGGCCTTTCTTAATTAAGGCGGCCCTTTCTCATTCAAGGATTGGCCTTGGGAAATGGTGCTGGCCTTTAGCAGGAAGGCTTGGCCTTTTTGTAGGCAGTGTTGGCTTTCCACAGCCAGGGAAGACTTTCCCAAATCTTTGGGCTTTCCTGTACCCAGCAGGTTTTTTTTTATGACTAGTTCTGGCCTTCCCAAGAACGACCCCACAAGCACTATAAAAGGGAAATGGAGTGTCATGCCTTAAACATGTAGTGTCATGCCTTAGATTGTATTATCATACAGTTTCCCCCTTTGATGGGAGTGCTTCTTCGGCTCTTGTTGTTCATTTTTTTAACACAATTTTTAACACAATGAAAAGCAATCAGTGAGGTATGACTGTTTAAGAATTCAGTGCTATAATCATGTCAGAAGTTATTTTAATTTAGTTTGTCGCGTTGTATTTCACTTCAGACATTGTGTTGGATCTGTGCTACAGTGAAATGTATCATAGCCCAAAGCTTTAATCAGGGAAATGTTCATTGACAAGACATGACAACATCTTGGAGCTTGAGGTTTATTTTCGTGGAAAAGCATTATCACAGTTTTATTGGCTCACTTCTGCACCTTCCACACTTCCCACAAACATCAAGCCTTTCAAGCTTGCAACTAAAACTAAATAACAGTCTAAGAGTGAGTCAGAAAGTCTTTAAAATGTATTTACAGGAGAAAAAGGAGCTAGCAAATCCTTTTATCATCGAAGTATGTTTCAGAGAGAGGGATTTCCTTCTTGGCTGTCAATCAGTTCAAAGATATCTACCCTAATCGACTAACTTCTGCCATAATTACTGACTACATCCAAACGTGGTATTGTGTGGTTTGGGACTTAGCCTTACTGTTCCTTCCACTCTCTCTTCACTGATGGAGCGTGTGGGCGTTCATATTGGCGGTTTCGTCTCATATTATCTCACAACATGCGGCGAAGGCAGCCAGTGAGTAAACACATATGCTCAGTTGACACTCTGTGCTGGAAAGCAGCCCGGGTATAAGATTCTCCCTTTTTTTCTTCTTCTTTTTTTTCAGTTTCTTTGTTGCTCGAACATGACAGCTTAGTTTTGAACGCAACCACTCACGTGTCTAGTCATAGTTTTGTGCATTAGTCACGCTTCAGTCAGCCAGGCGGTTGAGTAAAATGCAATCTATTGTTAGCGGCGCAAGGGAATTGGGATCTCTTGTTTCAGAAAGCCTCTAGCCTCTAGCCGGTCTCATTTGTGGTGACCCGAATTCCCTGTACAAAAACGATGGACATAAATAGATCGCTTACGAAACGTCATATTTCGGGAACTTGCGATTCAATCTGCTTCCTGTTTTAGGACGTTATACAATTTGGAAATACATTTTGACCCCCAAAAAAAGGGCTTTGGCCTAAATGATATTTTAGTGACCCCCCCCCCCCCCCATCTATTCGTCAAAGTGGTGCCGAGTACCTTTGGATGACCTTTAGTTTGGTAACCTTTATTGAGTGAGAAAGCTTTCAGGTTACACAAAAAGCCTTTTGACAAAGCCCTAGATAGAACATTCTGTTTTTAGATAGAACACTGTGGTGTATATCAGAAAACAGGTTTCAGCTCCAGATGAGCTTATGTTACATAAGGTCTGGGTCAACATGTTCTATCTTTACCCAGATATGATAATAAACTCTGAAGCTGAAATAGGACGTTCCTGCCCATTCCAGCCCTGGTTTTTTGGTATCGTGTTATGGCAGTGATCGGTCCACAGTCCACTAGAACAGAAGCTCTGTTCTAGTGAAGAAAACCACATGAGGACGCATTAGCAGAGCTACATGCTTGAATTGTATGATTATATTGTACTCTGCATGTATATAAAATGTATTGTGTTTAGAGCTTTGATTTATACAATGGTGACAATTCAAAGAAAAATAAATAAATGAATAAATAAATGTCCAAGCGCATTACAATCAATCTATTAACATCATACCGTACTCTTCGCTGAGGAAGGATAGCTGTTGAGTGACTTTGTTGTTCAGGCACTGATGGAATATATAGATTGTTTGGATATTGTTTTAGTAGTAGCAGTAACTAAGATGACATCATTATGTAGATCTATGTGAAAGACCACGCACTGGACGACCATGATGCTAATGCTTTAGCGCTGGAGGTTTGCGATTAAATCAGTTATGCAGATTAATCGATCTTTTGTTGATTCGGAGTTTGTGGTTAAATGAGTTTTGCAAATTAATCGATCTTTTTTCTTGATTCGAAGTTTGCGATTAAATCAGTTATGCAGATTAATCGACCTTTTGTTGATTCGAAGTTTGCGATTGAATGAGGTATGCTGATTAATCGATCTTTTGTTGATTGGAAGTTTGCGATTGAATGAGGTATGCTGATTAATCGGTCCTTTGTTGATTCAAGGTTTGCGATTAAATGAATTATGCAGATTAATTAATCTTTTGTTGAATTAAGGTTTGTGATTAAATGAGTTTTGCTAATTAATCGATCTTTTGTTGATCGAGTCAGTTGGTTTTTCTTTCAGAATTTAATCCCAATTACAATCATGCAAAATTATCACTTCACATCTTCTTTTGAAATAGATACTTGTAGATTTTTTAATACTTTAAAACATCATGTAAGACATATAGCTGCTTGCAACAAATCAGACAGTAAACATAAGTGCTATTAGATTGAATTAAATAAAAAATCACTCTATTGATAAAAAAAGAAAAAAGCAAGTGTTCAGGAAAATGAAAATGTCAGCATAGGATTTGATGATATTCTAAACAAGAACGATCCACAAGCTGTTTTTTTTTTTTCTTTTCATTTTGGTAGGAAACAAGTTGCTCTCATAATTTTGTTAATCATAATGCAGGTTTGTTCCCGCTCTCAGATAGATTTTGGTTTTACAGGGTTTTGGCACTGTGTAATTGTGCCAAAACAGTTTTTTTTAGGGTTTTCTGCTGGCTGTGAGTTGAACTCTATCTAACAGTAATAATAATAATAAACATTCCTTACAAACCTTTCCCAACAAGCATTCTTCCCAATCAGTTAGTTAAATCTATAGATTCTTTGTGAGCTTTCTTTTAATACATAAGCACCTGTGGTCCACCTTTATTCCTGGGCTAGAAAAACACAAAGCAATGCTCGAAACAAAGGAAAAAAGAAGGGACGGGAATCATCACGACCCAGCCGATAATATCACAATTTTATAAATATAAACAAAAAGATTTCTTTACAATTCTAAACAAACTCGGCAAATAATTCGCTCGTACCACACAGCTGCCTGCCGATTTGCAACATAACAAATGAATTTATTATTTTATTATCATTATTAATATTATTTTTTTCTATGCATCATTGAATTTCGTTGTATTGAGTAGTTTAATATTATAAACTACACCTTTTAAAATGGTAAAAAATCCTAGAAGGCATCAAGTTATGCAGATTTTGAAAGAAAAGTGAAAACCCCGCCAAGCTTAACTTGTAAATGATGTATTGTTCTTAAGTGGATTTGTACAATTGATTTATCTTTTTCCTCTTACAGCATCCTCTATGGCTAGTTTGCTAGCACGGCGAGCTGAATTGCACATGGACATGAAGAACTTTAGCCAGGCTATCCAGGATGGGGACAGCGTGTGTCGTCTCGTACCGGCATCATCGAAGGTGAGACGGTCGTCAACTTGTAGATTTCCAGAAATAGGATGTGGCCCAACAGGTAGCAGATTTAGTCTTCCCATTCCAGAGCTGATTATTTTCCTTTAGCCGCACACCATTACCCTAATAGATCAATATGCGATGATAGATGAGAATTTCAGATTCCTGATCTCAAACCCAAATATCTTCAGCATAGAGCGAAAACAAAAGAAGTTGTCCTCATCCGAATAATACAATCAGTTTGAACGTCTCAATGTAGACAGTACATCTGTAAAGTATCTCAAAAGCCTATTGAGCACGCAGAAGACGGGAACTACAACGGTGTAACTGCACCAGCACGGCCAATCACAAACCAACCGACCAAGGAGGCGAACTTTTCAACCTGCAAATAAGAAACAGCTCTTTTACTCACAATGAGCTGCAGTCAAAGAAATGCAAGTAGAAAAGGTTGCTTCAAATCTGCTCGAGCCTTAATAATAACAATAATAATAGTAATACTTTCACAACATGATTATTAATTAGGCTCAAATGAGATTAGGTGTTCTACTGATGCAACAGGTTGCTGTTCTTTTGCCCACTAACAAACACAAAAACATTACCTGGCAACTAATCCAGGTACAGTATATGGCTCATTAGTCATCAATAAGGATACATGATGTGTAGGCAGCATCATCTTAGTAGGTACGACACTGCGTCACAGTGTGCTATAGTATTCTGCACAGCCACCCTCCCACTACACATTTCACTACCTTCTGCGCCAGCAAAGTTATTACTTACTAAAGTAATTCCCCAGTAATAAAATGTTTCAATTAAATTTTTCTTCCCTTGGCGGCCGATCCAAAGCGAATTCTCCCGCCTTGTTCACAGTGTTCCCAGGGCAACATCTGGCTTCACCGCGATCCTGGCGGGAATAAAGTCACTTACTAACAATTGAAGGATGGAATTTATTTTAAACTGAAACATTTAGTATGACATTTTTTCATTGTTGCTGTCAAACGTTCACTTCAAGGGATGCAACTAAGATACACAAATCATTTTACCAATTTAATAAATGTGAACCAGCTGCAGAACACAAGTCATATGAAAGGCTCATCCTGTTCAATCCAAATAAAAAAGCTTCAAGCCTGAAATTGTTCAAGCAAGCATTTTCTATATATATATACATTATCAGCCATAATGTTAACACATTAATATTTAATTTTATTCAGTAAAGTTTTATTTGTTTAGTGCTTTTAACAATGGCTATTATGAAGCTTTGCAGAGTAAAAAAAATGTGTGTATAAAATGTGAAAAATGTGTATGAATCAATATGATAAGATTGAGGCAAACCCATCTGGGCCAATCCCACAGAAAAGCTAATGCAGAACAACTCGCCCAAAAAGTCAATGCTGGACACCCAGAGCACCACAGCCTGCAGCACACGGGGCCCAACTCACTAAATCCCAATCCGATTGAGCCGTAGGATCCCCTAACAATCCGCTGCCAATGCCCTGGTGTCAGACACCACAGCACCCCCCTAGAGGTCTTGTGGAGTCATGCCCAAGGGGGCCAAAACTGCCCCGGTGGCACGAGGGGAACACGATACTGAACATAATGTTTCACGTTGTAATGTTGTGGCTGATTGGTGTTTATATAAAAGACTTTGCAAGCAACAAATTGTCCATGTCAAATGCTTCTTAAATAATGATGAAGTGACACAATTTATTTCTATTAAAAGCTGCAGTTTGTAAATGTTTAAAGCCCTCTGCAGCCTGCGCGGTGAATTACTTAAAATGAAACATTGTCGGACTGACCCACTGTCTCGCTTCAAACTGCGGTTATTTGAAAAAATGTATTATAGATTCCTTGTATGGTGGTGTTTTTATGACTTTGTGATTTAGTACAGGTCTATAAACACATTCTGCACTTTTAATGCTTTTTGTACTAGGCCTGTTTTTAATCTGGTGCATCAGTAATGAGAATTCCGGCATTAATGTGATTTCCTGTCACCAGGCCCACTACCTGAGGGCCAAGGCGCTCTGCTGCGCTGGCCGAAGAGAAGAGGCGCTGCAGGAGTATTTTATCTGTGTAGCACTCAAGCCAGACTGGACAGCTGTAAAATTGGAGGCGCAGAAGGTAAACTTGTTGTTTTTTTTGTTTTTTTTTGTAAAATGTAATACCACTAAAGTTCGGTAGTTCCTTCCAGTGAACACAAAGGAATAAAAATCTGCTTGTCTTCACTTATTACTAAGTCAAATTGCCTGTCTTTACATAGATTTCACTGATCGTTAAAAATGTTCCTGGCTTTCTGTTTCTGTCTTTCATTGCAGATCTTGAGTGAGATGTTTTCGTCCATTTTTCAGAACGATAGTCTGGTCACACGCCTCCACCCGCTTCAATCCCCAAACTCATCCTCTCGCATCAAACCCTCATCACTTCTCAGCTCTCTTCACTGTCCCCTGATGAGAGACGGAGCCAGAGCCGGCTGCTCCAAAGTTCGTACGCCCTCTTTCACAGATACATAATTCACGTGAATAACTAATTCACTAAATTAAAGATGCAAAAGTTTGTAGATGTCGAATTAAAGATAAATAAGGAATAAAATGCAGCCGGCATGCTGACATAACGTTAGATTTAACCATTTATACACAAAAAAAGTCACCATTTCAGAGGGGTCAAATTATAGGGCTGTAAAAAGGGATTTGAAATTCACTGGCTCTGAGTTAAGTCATCCCCTGATGGCACAGGCATAAAGATAAGATAAAGAGACTTTATTGTCATTGTAGTGATACAACGAAATCTGTTTGGTAGCTGTGAGACCAGCAGCAATAAGAAAATGTAAGAATATGCAAAAGATAATTGCATTGAAATATAATAAATACAACAATATATATGATGGAAGTATGTGAAGTGGGTAAAAAAAAAAGCAAATAAATATCTCTACAGAAAATGTTATTATATCAATAACTAAGATGTGAACTGTAATTTTTGATGTTGTGTCTCCCATAAAAGTCCTTGTAGAAGCTGTTACTATGGAAACAATATTTATTGATATAAACATTGTGGCATTAAGTCCTTTCTTATCACAAGTAATACAAAAAAATGTAATGATATTAACAGTAGGATGTTAAAACTTTTGCACTGAGCTGTAGGCACCTCCACATGTTGCTCTCTGTATTTATCTCGGCCCCTTTTAAGCTTTATGTAAACCACTTTGAATGTTTCATCGCCACATAGCGATAAAAGTCTGCTCCGCATCGCGTGGCGCTCAACTGGTTTCCATCTGTTTCTACCTCACAGGACCCTGCACTCAGTAGTCATAAAGCTTGTGACGGTTCGAGTTCCTCGTCCTTAAACCAGCAAGAGAGCAGCATCGAAGAATCCAAAAGCCTGGCAGCCGTGCTCTCCTCCCTGCCTGTGTTAAGAGCTCCCGGAGTTAAGAGAAAATGCTTGGCTGATGCCAGCGGCTTTGTGCCTCCCAGCAAGCTTTTCAAAGCAGGTAGGGACTCAAATTACAGCTGTGGCGTTCGCTGAAAACGTGGGAGTGTGGAATGTTACTTATGAGATCTCTATGTACACAACGCAGGCTGGAGTACGGTGGAATGTACCAGTTCTTCTTGTGCTATATAACTTTGCAGTCACATTTTTTTTGTTGTTGTAAAAAGCAAATGTTCCTAAGATATCAACATAGATATTTCTAGATATCTATGTTGAATACACATATTTAACATTTAAAATCCATTCCTTCATTCATGCACTGAGTTTTGTTTGGCTGCAGTCTTTGTCTGTTTAACTGTAGGAACAATTTGTACTCCTGGACATTCATGCTTTTATCCAATCAGCCATTCCTGTCACAGCCTGGTGCGGTTTATGACTTTTAAGCTCTGTTATTCCATCAGTCTATCTCACTCTCTCTATAACTTTTTTTTTTATTTTTTTTTTTTTTTATTAACCTACTAATCATACACTTTGGTTTATTTCTCTTAGATCCATCCAGCTCCTCACAGACTCCCCCTGTCCAGTGCGGTACGAGGACAGTCCCGTCTCATCTCTTGGACAGTGCGGACATGGAGTGTTCTCTGTGCATGAGGTAAACCAGACCTGCACTAATGCAGCACCTCCTGTTTTTTTATATATATATAAAAAAAAAAAAATTTAAAAAAAAATATATATATATATATACACACACACATAATACCTTCCTTTTCAACTAAAACAGAACGCCGTAGTACTATTCACATTAAAGGATCAACCTAATCAAGCGTTGCCATGGCAACTGGTCCGTGATACTGGAATTCAATTAAGAAGCAGTTAAACTGTTGAAACTCTTGAGGATTGTGTGTGTGTGTGTGTTGTGTGCGACATCACTGAGTGCATCATGTGTGTTTTTGTCGTTTTGTGCATATGTGCATTTTAGTTATTTTTTCCCCTTTGTGTGTGTGCATGTTTGTGCGTATCTGTGTCTGTATGTGTTTGCTTGTCTGTCTTCATGTCCATTTTTGTATCTTTGTGCTTGTCTCCTGAGTTTGTTATTTTTATGTGTTTATCTTGGTGATTGTCTTTGAGTTTGAGTCTTTGAGTCCATGTTTAGTGCTTGAGTTTGAGTCTTTGCAAATGTGTTTGTCCCAGTCTTTGCGTCTATACGCGTCTACGCGTTGTCTTTGAAATTTTTTCCGTCCTGAAAAGTATTCCGTCTTCGTATTCGTGTTTGTCTTTGAGTCTTTGAGTTTGTTTTTGAGGTTAAGTCTTTGAGACGGAGTCTTTGTCTCTTTGTGTTCGTCTTTGCCTGTTGATTGTGTGTTTGTATTTGTCTGTTCATCCTTGTGTTTAAATTTGAATCCGTTTGTCTTATTGTTTTTTGTCTTTCTCTCTCTTTTTTTTCTTCTTTTTTTTATATTATTTTTGTCCTTATGTTTGTCTCTGTGAGTGTCCACGTGTGTGTGTGTGCGTTTGTTATTGAGGGCATGTGTGTTCCAAATCCGTAAACCACCGTTGTACGTTAAATAGGGTGAAGTAAGAACATTGTGTACCTGAGACTCCATTAAAGAGTCCTGATGTTTGCTGATCACGCAGCGTCTCTCAGTCAGCCAGCAGCTTCATTATACACCAATGAGCTACACTTCACACAGTGCTCAGTCCACAGCCTTAAACTTTTACTGTACAAGCCCGCAATATATTTTCAACCGTATCTGTTATACACACAATATCACATGTTCATTTCTGCGGGTCAGGTTTCTGATTTACGGGAAAAACGAAAGAGGAAGGAGTGGGATATATTAGGTTACAATTCAAGCCAACCACCAGGAGATAAAAATCAGTTAAAAATAAAGGAATGTTTATTTTTTATATGTTCTTGTAGAGGTCTAACTATATGGTTTACAGTAAAAGAGACACCATGAAAAGAATAACCTCAGCCACCTGAGCTGTATTGTCCTCGGGCACAGTAAAATAATTTTAAGGACTGGACAAGATTTATCAGTAATAAGGGCTGCAAAGGTATAACGTAAGAGTTCTGGTAACTGTAGTCCGACTGGTCCATGTGACCGTGTTGTTAAGAACATTTTTGAGAACGGAATGTTCTCAGCCAGCATACGATATGTCATTCAAAAACTATGCCACAGAAGTCTTTTTTTAAGCCAATTAGAACACCAGGTACAGTTACACAACACGGCCAAAAGGTAATTAAAGGGAATTGTGTTTGCGTTGTGTCTCCGGTTTACTAGGTTGTTCTACGAGCCTGTTACCACTCCCTGCGGACACACCTTCTGTCTGAAGTGTCTGGAACGCTGCCTGGATCACAATCCCAACTGCCCTCTATGCAAAGAGAACCTATCCGAGGTACTATGCACGTGGGTTGACACTGTACATATGTGATGTTTTGTAATAACAAACAAGGAAGTTAGATAAAAGATGGTGATCATAACAGCCGAGAGCTGAGAACAATCTACTTTTATTTCCACTCACCTTCGGCACATGCCTTTTATTTATTTAATTTCCTCCACTTATGGTGCCTCCACACCCCAATATGATATTTATTAGTTACACAATTTATCATGGACTCATGTAACAACTTTCAGGAAAATAAGTAAATTTCATATTTGAAAGTAAAAACTGAAGTGTTAATAAGGGTTACTGTTTTGCAAAACAATTAGGTTTAATAAATAAAGAAATGCATGACAAACTGGTTAGAGAAAACAGATTATGCTATTTTATAATACCTCAAACACTAACATTTAACAAATGGTAAATTAAAACCTCTCAAATGGGACCAGCACTGAATGCAGTGGCTGGGTAATACGGGGTGTGGCAAACCCACCGACGGCAGGGCTTGAACCTGGATCACCAGATCTGAAAATCAACAATCTAGAGCCTGAGCCACCTGAGCCATCACTCACGCGTCTATCATTTAATGTACTTTTGTAAAAATAGTCCCTCCTGTAGGTAGCTCGAGCACACAACTTTAACTTTTGGTTTTATCCAATCTTCCATCCAGAAGCGTTTTATAATGAAACTTGCTATTCAGCGCAACTTGTGAAGTCATCTTTTTATCAAACATTATTAGTGACTTGCGACACACAGCCGGGACACCGCACTGCGATTATGGGAAGCCATTAGGGTCAAACTTGATAATAGGATTTATTTGACTAAAAAATAGTACTAAAATTAAAATTCCTAGATAAACCACATGCGTAAACACGTCAATATTGTCAAAGAATTATCAAAAATGTATAAAGTTTTCAGAAGGACACAAAAAAAATAATGTAGGCTCCTAGGTTTTGCATGAAAATTCTGTTCAAAAGTTGCCACACGAACTCTCCAACATGCTCAGTAAAACCTAACGGCTGTTTTACTTACTGTAGTGTGCAAAGATGTATTTGAAAACATTTCTGCATAAAAGAAACTTTTGTGAAGAGCACTAAAAAGTAATAAAATGAACACAGTTAATATTTGGTATGAAAACTCTATGCTTGAAAATAATATGTATATACAGATTTGTACAGTTTTATAAGTAAAACACCTGTTATGTTTTACTGAGTGTGCTGGAGAATATGTCAGAGTTCTTCTGATAACTTGCTCACATTCGCTCCTTTCTATTTTCAAAACCCAGGAACCTATATTAGGTTTGTTACCATCTGAAAACTGGTCTGTCATGTAGTATGTTGCTTTCTTTACAGACATGCAAATATTCTTCTGTAATGTTATTTATGTATTATTTTATAAGTTATGTTTGGAAACTGAAGTTGTGTTTTTTCTACATAATAATGCAGACATGATGCACATACAGTATGTAACAAAATTTGTGTGCCCAAGACTTTTGCACAGTACAGTATAATTTAGAATAAGCAACTTCATGAAATTGGTTAAGGAGATACAGATCATTTCGATTTAGCTGCTACTTTTTCAACCTTGATTGGGTAGACGGTGTTGATTTAATGTTTTTTAGCCCGGACAGTAGTTCCAGTTATAGTTCAAATCACCAGGTTACACTAGTGCATGCTTTCTAATGTGTGATTGTTTCTATAGTAACAACCTCTTCAGAAAGACTTGGACATTCCGGTTATTGTTTTTAAAGCACGGATAACTGGTGTGCTTGCTAAGCATGGGTTATTGATATGGCAAGGTTTTTTGTTGTTGGAGTCTCAAGTGTCAAGAGATAAAACTGTAGCTATAAGTTTTTATCACAAGAACGTCAGAGGGAGTCTTTACGTTCTTAACCTCAAGAGAAGGGGGAAAAAAATGCTGGTGAACGATTTATAGCTGCTGGTTATAGCTACCTTGTTTTGTTTCATGTATCTTTCTTTTATTAAATGAAATAAGTGCAAGAAATCGTGCAAACTGCTGTGGTATAAGAGGAATAAAACACATCTGGACATTGCATTATTGTTAGATAATCAGTGCCTGTGAGTAGTTGTCCCAGACAATTTCACTGTTAGTGTATACAGTACACTTGTTGCTGGTTGCGAATTGGTGTAAACTCAGTGGAAAGACTCGAGTTCTCTGTTCATGTGTATAACATTTTACGTTAGATTTTTCTTATGGTTTAGTGTTTCCTCTGCAATCTGATGGCATGTAAATCAGCAACGAGGATGAAATACAATCTGTCCTATCCTCATTAAGCATGCAAACATTTTCACACGTCATATACTGCTGGTAATTTCCCTATTCCTCAACCTGAGGCTGAAATCTTTCTGATAAGGTGGCTTATTTTTTTGAAACCCTACGAAGATATGCCATGAATGAACTTCTCCCAGGAAAGTGTATTCATATACCGTAATTGATCACAATATTGATTACCTGTATAGCTAGAAACTATCCTCCAAAAAGTCAGAGAGTACAAGAACATCATATTTGAAAGGACATGTAAAATTGCCTTGTTTGTGTTTGCAGTTGAAACTTGGATAACGAGGGACTGTAAATAGTAATGTGCTTAGATAATCATTTTCTTCACAGCAGCAGGGAGACATGATTAAATTAGGAAAATATTGATTCTGTTCTCTTCTACAGTGTGGATTATATAAAGACACTGACATTTATTCTGTACCAACTTTTTTGGTCTTGCTTGGATAGATTTTTGAAATGACTTGATAGCAATCTCAATATTAATTTCTCATATTTCTAACAGTTTTAGTTTCAATACTGGATATGCTCTGATGTAGTGACGTGTGTTTTACTGCAGTACAGTTTTATATTTATTTTTCTTCAGAAGATTATTATGCACTGATTTGCCATTATATTATATAGTCAAATTTAAACCTTTGTTTGTGCAGAATAAGAGAATGCAGTTATAACATGGTTAAAACCCACTTTATTTCTCTATATAATCCAATGCAACACCTACGCACTTATGCCAGAGTTTCCTGTTTCAGGTCTGTATTGCTAGTCTTCCAGGAACTCCTTTAATGGCCCAAAGTTGCAAATGGCTTGCAGTGAGGTCAGGACTGTTATGTAGGATGTTGCAATAACTCCCAGAACAGTTCCTTTAATGTGCAAGTGGTGCGGTGGACACTATGAGGTCATGGATTGTTCTGCTTTAAAAACAGATGACGTTGGTCATTAGATCAGGCCATTTTTTTCCATTATAAGAAAGGATTAAAGGAGTTCCTGGGAGGCCAGGGTTTCAGGCGTGAAGCAGGCAAGAAAACTGAGAAAACTTTCTACCTTAATGGTATCCAAGCACTTAGGAAACAATGGGATAAGTGCATCAGTGTAGCAGGGAATTGTATATAGAGAAATAATGGCAGTTTTTACTCTCATACCTGTTATTCTGCACAATCAAAAGGTTTGATGGACACCTCTTGTTGGGCATTCCTGAGTGAAATTATATTTTGACTAATTATATTTCCACCCGCCAGTTCTCTCTCTTGCGTGCGCTCACTTCTCTGGGTTGCCAGGTGACTATAAAAATGACTAGGCAGTGCAGTCAACCCGATAAGAACAACAACTGGCCAAATAATATCAGCACTAGAACTTATCCTAAATTCACTGAATTAACCTTATATTTATTTACTATCCTAAAACACATTTTTCCAGCCAAAGATGATAAAAAGTAATCCACATACTGGAAAGTCAATCTGGCAACACGGCTCGCTCAAATTTGTACAGCCGGACAAGATCAACTCTGGTTGTTCAAGAACCTCAGTACAGTTTTCCTTCAATGTAACAGCAGCCCCTTGTGGTGTACTTGTTAATAGATATGTGAGCTACGGAGAATTATTATCCAAAGCGTACAGTACATTATCGGGTAATAATTTTACCCGATAATGTTTAATTATAGATTTTAATTATTTAAGAAATAATTTTAATTATAGATAACAGTGCACTCCTAAATTAAGGTGAAAATTGTTTGGTTTTCATGTGTCGTGTGAAAGAACCGTTCGTTGGCTGTTTAGAAGTTGAGTAAACGGTCTCAACTTATGGTGTACAACAAGGAGCAATGCTCAGCCCTAGAATAGTTTTTAATAGTACTTTATATACCCTGACAAGTTGCTGGATTAAGTTGTTTTTTCGATTTTAGTACTCGGGTATTGTCTTCACATTTACTTTTACACATCATCTTGTACACAGAGGAAATGATGTGTTGAGATGTCTTAAGTATGTTACATACTTATGATTGTGAAATACTTTCTCATCAATTGTAATAATGCAAAACTTTCTTGGGTTGTAATTGTAGTATCTGGCCGCAAGAGGGTACAAAAAGACCTTCTTGATGGAGCAGGTACTTCAGCGCTACCTGCGTGAGGAGCTGGAAGAGAGGAGGAAAGTGCACGAAGAAGAGATGAAAGAACTGTCAAAGTGAGTCCTTTGATTTTCTAGTGCATTCTAATAACGTGATGTAGATATCCAAGCACAGGCAGCAAGGACGTTGCTTATGTTGTCTTACTGTATGTGTGTATGTCTTTTTCATGTTTGAATGTTTAAATAGACAAATTAACAATGTACATCTTAGTTTTTGCCTGTTTTATGTGCAATAAAAGCTGCATTTGTGATTTTATTTGTCTCCTGCTACAATCATTTCTTTTGTTAAATTCTCCCACTCCAGCTTAAACCAGGAAGTTCCTATCTTCGTCTGCACCATGGCATTTCCCACAATCCCCTGTCCGCTGCACGTATTCGAACCACGCTACAGGCTGATGATTCGCAGAGCCATGGAGACAGGAACCAAGCAGTTCGGCATGTGCATATCTGACGAACTGAAAGGGTAAGAGACTCATAGACAGCAATCTACGAGCATTTGTCACTTCTATCATCTGACCAGCCTAGACTCGGGTCAAAGCACATGATGGGTAAAAAGTCTGACTGTGTTCGATCCGTAAGGTTCGCCGATCATGGGTGCATGCTGGAGGTCAGAGACGTGAAGTTCTTCCCCGACGGACGCTCGGTGGTCGATACGATCGGCATGTCTCGCTTCAAAGTGCTCAGCCATGGCCAGAGAGACGGCTACAACACGGCCAAGATCGAATATCTGGAGGATAAGAAGGTAAAGGAAACGTCTAAGGCTGAGAACCTTCAAGGTTTGCATCTGAGTGTGTGTCTTCCATCCTGACATGTATATATATATGTGTGTGTGTGTGTGTTTATGTGGGCAAATTCAGGTGGAAGGAGAGGAATTAGCCGAGCTTCTTAAGCTGCATGACTCTGTATATGATCAGGCCACTGCCTGGTTCACGTCTCTCAAAGACAACATGAAAAGCCAGATTCTGAGCCACTTCGGTCACCTGCCTGCCAAAGACCCTGAACCACAGGTGAACCGTCATTTAAGGATCACTTCATTCCAATCGCAGCTCATTTATCAAAGATTTTATCCATGTCTAGCTCTGTTTGATGTTGTGAAACCTCCACATTAGTTCCTGTTGTCACGTGTCTCTTTTTCTTACCTTCTTTCTAGTTGTTCTGTACGATTAACACTGTATCGATGCAAAAGTTTAAGTAAAATCACGTCCTGTTATTAAAAGAAGCCCTCGGAATGATGTAGTCACGATTAAACATGTTTGTGTCTGTGTTTTTAGGGGAGCCCCAATGGCCCGGCGTGGTGCTGGTGGCTGCTGGCTGTACTGCCTCTAGAGAACAAAGCTCAGCTCACCATCCTGGCCATGACATCACTAAAAGACCGGCTCATCGCGATCCGCCGAGTGCTCATCTTCGTCACCAGGAAGCGTCCTCGATGACCTCAGCCTTCCTCGATTATCACCGTCCGTCATCGTCACTGTCACTTCAAGAGCCACAAAGACACATGTAGCGGGCCACTGAAGCAGCTTCCCGCACCTCTCGTTATCCAAAACCACTGGTCCAGAGGAACGAAAAGAAAAGTGGGCCGGATGACACTGACTGTAGCTGAAGATATATAAAAAAACATTTAAAATGAAAAAACTAAAAGAGGAAGCCCTGTACTGATAACTGAATGCTGTGAACTTGCCACTCCTGCTTTGTGCCTCGTATGTATGTAAGGCTGACCAAATGCATCTTATGGGCTTCCTGTATGTTTACCGGTTCAGCGGCCTGATTGTGGTTCATCCATCTATGTAGTAGTTAAGTCTATACACAACCTTTTATTACCTCCTTAAAAAAAAAAAAACAACTAGCTTTGCAATGTGCAAGCCACACATTGCACAAGTCTTCGTTATATTTACCATCAAACAGCTGGTGTTAGAAACCGAACCATTTCACAGGAAGTCATCCCAGACCTTTTTTTTGTTTTTTTTGTTTTAATGCAGTGTGATACCGAAGTTGAAAGATAAAAATGTGCACTGTTTCTAAAGGGGATGATGTACAGGATGAGTTTAAAGTCTTACCCTGATTTCAAACATGTTACACAAAAGCTGTGATGCTACAAACATACCCCGATCAGTCATAATATTATGACCCCCTCCTTCCTGCCTAATATCGAGTTGGTCCCTCTTTTGACGCAAATACAGCCAGCGAAGCATGGACCCCACTAGACCCCTGAAGGTGTGCTGATCCAATAGTCACAATCTGGCTCTTGCCAAGTTGTTTAAATCCTTATGATTTCTTCTTCCAACACATTAACTTCAGGAACAGAATGTTTAATGCCTAATACATCCCACCCATTTCCGGGTGTCATGGTAACGAAAAAAAATGTTATTCAATTAACTGGTCAGTGGTCATAATGTTATGGCTGATCCATGTTTTTATATTTTTTTTATTAACTGCTTGATGTAGTGCCATGTTTCGATCAAGCATAGACTTTAAGATGTGCTGTACAATATCAGGGACACGATGCTCACACTGTATATATTAAAATGGTAGCCAACAGTGTGAAATCTGCCTGATTGGTAACAGGCAGTTAAATTATGTCTTTTTTTTGTTTGTTTGTTTTAATTGGCTCTTCCATTTAAAAACACAAAAATGACACAGAAATGCGTTTATTTTGCTTACTTTGCAAAAAAAAAAAGAACAATTAGCCTGCATATACACATGTAAAATCTTTGTAGCAAAGCCATTTTTTTTCCCCCTCAGAGTTACATGTCCTAGCGAAATGAACATCAGCCTGATCAATTCGTTTTGCAATCAGATTTCTCCTGCACAGGCTCATCATGATCAAAACCAAAAACGAGCATTTGCATGGGCGGCAGTGCAAAGTTAGCGTACAGAACAGCTAGGACTGAATAACTCCCCCCCACAGAGATCAGCTGACTGAAGGAATAACAGTGAGACCTGTGTCAGAATGCCGTTAGTGACTTTTACCTCAGGTAACGAGACAGAGACTGATGGTGATGATTCGGAGAATCAATGTGATAATCAGCTTGTACCGTTGTTAATTTAAAACTCCTCACTCGGGAATGTTGTTTCGTAAGTAGACTAAGTAAGTAGATAAATGTAAAGGTTTGCGGGGCGTCTTTGACTGGAAATGTGTTTTTCTCCCTTTTTCTGATGAATTAGGTTTTCCCAGGCTGATGAAATCTCTAAAGTTCCTACTAGTCACTGTGCATCCCTGAGCAGTTTACTCAAACAAATGATTTTAAATTTGATTCTAATTGAGTTTGACATTTTATTTATTCAGAGTGCTTCATTTCTGTTTACATTTAGTTTTGTATGCGATCGAGGTCAAACAGATTGTTAATACAAAAAGGTTTTTGGACTGCAAAAAATGTGATTTTCCTCAGAGTGACCATTGCACTAGCACTGTATATGTAACAAAATACTGGTCAATCAAGTGTGGAAACTAATATGGAAAAAAAGGAATACGCTGTTACTGAGGTCATTACCCAGCAGAAAGCCCATCATCAGATGAACGTTGTAATTTAGTTGTAACAACGTTGCGATGATGTTCACCGTTGGAACAACATTGTTTTTGAATGTTAGAATGACTGATGAAATGCCGTTGAGAACTTGTATACAACCTGAAAACTTGTATAAAACCTGTTGGTCTCTTAAGTTTCTAACGGGCCATCAGAAGTCATCGTGTTGGGAGCAGTCGAAACTGTTCCTACGTCATAAAAAGAAAAAAACTAATACCAATGTCGTCTTAACGTCTGTAATGATGCCAGATTTACGTCCTGCAAGGAGGAAAATTGCTGCTGGGTACAAAGAGACAATTATGCTGGACAGTTTCCAGAAATAGGCTTTTACCGGTACATAATCCTGACGACTCCAATTTAACATCACAGTGTATAATTGACTGCAAGTATTCATTATTTGTCACTCAAATTGCCCAGAATATATTTTTATTTTATTTTAGATTCATTACAACGAAATCAGATATTTTGCATTTGTCAAATTGGGACTACAAATTTGATCTCAGAAGCTGCAAGGAAATTGCCAGCGTTACTTTTAAGTCATTATTCTGTAATGGAGATAAAATAAAATAAACCACAGAGCATTGCACAACACGATATCCAATTAAACAGCATAATATTGTCTCCCACATCATTCATTTCTACAGAGTTAAACAGAATAGATTTACTCTTTTTCTATCATTTATTTCTTTATTTCGCACAGCTTCAGAAATGCCCCCCTGATCCAAAAATGAAATGAAGTCCACTACTCTTACCATGGTATGTTCTATGCACCTTTACGTTATGTTTCTACGCAACGAGCCGTTTGTGAAACTGTACCCGTTGATAAAGGTTTATGATCATCTGTGTACAGACAAATCAGAGGCCTTGGACTAAGCTTTTCTTTCTTTTTCTTTTTTTTTGTTCCATTTTCCACTGTGACTGATTCTTCCTTTATGTGATGTGCAAGCCTTTTTTTGTGTAGCTCCTATTTTCTCATGTAGCATCTCCTCCTGGTTACTGCACAAATGCTGCATTTTTATGTCAATTTGTACGTTCAGATGAAATTAAACTTATTTTATATTTTACATCATAATGAGCTTGTGTTTAAATCTGTTTCCTTTTTTTTTAGTAAAATAGATAGATGAAACACCTAAATAGATTTAGACAAATGTTATGCTACATTGCTGTCCATGAGGTTACAGGAAACACTATTTTTTTTCCGGTAGGATATGCTAGGAAATTTTTAAATAACGTGACAATGTTTTTACTGGGACATAACAAAAACCTTAATATAGTTGTGTCTTTATTATCAGAGGTGATAAAATGACTTAAATTCTCCCCTCAAGTAAAAGTGCAATTACCCATCTAAATAAATACTCTGGTAAAAGCTAAAGTAAACCTTCAAATTCTTCATTCAATATAAAGTGGAAAACATAGACTATAAGTCTTAAATGTGCTAAAAGCATCAAAGTAAAAATGCAAGACAGATTGATGAACAAAATTATGATTAATTTCATCTTTTACTAAGACGTCAAGGAACATGGGTTTCAAAAAGTGTCTTCATAATCTCTGAAGCGATGAGGCGTGTTCAAGTCAAACCAGGACTTTTGATTTCTTTAGTGCTTGGATACCATCAACGTAGAAAGTTTTCTTTTTCACTGCATCAGAGCCATGATTGAACTGCATGATTTATTTATGGAACTCTGGCCTCCCAGGAACTCCAAAACATGTGTAAATGGCTTGGAGGATGTAGCATTAACTTGCAGATGAGTTTCTGTATTTTTATATTTTGCTTCCAAAG
>JAOVVA010000028.1:4942179-4965753 GCA_028565275.1 Leiocassis micropogon | reverse complement strand
AACATGTGTAAATGGCTTGGAGGATGTAGCATTAACTTGCAGATGAGTTTCTGTATTTTTATATTTTGCTTCCAAAGTGCCCAGACATCCTTAATTAAAAAAAAAATAAAAAAAATTATGTAATCCAGGCTTAGTGAAAGACTAAAGACTTGCCTCTCAATTTAGGCAAGTTTTTGGCTTTCACTTTCCAGCCAGCCACTGCACCTGAGCCAGTTTCTCAAGCATACCATAAAACTAACAAAGGCATGAACCAGTGAGAGACAGGTGCAAATGATGACAGATTATCAGGCCGGTTATTAGTATACTGGTGATGCTCAATGCTGATAGGTTGGAATAGACGAGAGGGGAAATGAGGTTGCTGCTGAGGTTGTTGCATACACATTTAAAAAAAAAAAATGTAATTAAATTTATTTTAATATGAAGAAATGAGTTGTAGCTTAAGACTTTTGCAAAGCATCTTACAATCATTTTATTTTATTGCATTATAGGTATTAATTTAAGTGAGCTAGATCAAACTGCATTTCAATGGCCTTAAAAGCCTGTTGAAATGAAATCAACTTCTGGTAAAGAGATAAGATTTTAATATGTTAGAAACAAAAGGACAAAAAGCTGATTAATGAACAATCCAGTTGGGGATCAATACAAAGAGCGTCAATAGTGGCCACTAGCGGCCAAGTGTTGTATTACCAGAGAGAAGATTTATGAAGAGCACTGTTACAACGCCAATCCGAAAGCCTTGGGAAAGGAAAAATGGACGCATGAGTATTTTTAATCTATCTGATTTACCGCGAAACTTAATTTCCCCAACTGTAATATATTTTAACAGATGTTTTAGTTGGATCTATTTGACACTGGATGTAGTGACACAATGTAGCCGCTAGGGGCATACTCCGCTTATGTTGTAACACCATCTAGCGTGTTCATTGCCTTGTACCCTATGAGTCCCCTAAGATAGCAGTGTAACAGCATACGAAGTGTGGAATAAAAAAATAAAAAAAAAACCAATAAATTAAAATTATTAAATAAATTAGGATTTATTGACTATGATGATGATGTACATCGGAAATGATCCACAAGATGGCAGTATTATCAAGCTAATCCTCCAAGACTGAAGCCTACAAGAACATACCATATACAGGCACACATCAACCAGCCATAACATTAACACTGATTATAAATTATATACCATTAAACTGGTGACAGGATCATGGGCACACAGGTCTCACCCATACCCGTGGGGACCAAAAGCCAGACCAAAAGAGCCCAAAGCTCCAAACTCTTCAGGTCCCAATCTGCTTGAGCGTCTATGGCATGCTCCAGATAAACAAATCCCATCCACAGAGGCCGCACCTCGCAACCCACAGCACCCAAAGCGTCTGTCTGCCTACCTACTGGTGCCGGAGACCACAGCAAACCCCCAGAGGACTTTTTCAGTCATGCTCTGAGGGACCAGAGTTGCCGCAGTGGCACAACAGGAATCTACACACTACTGAGCATAATGTTTTGCATTGTAATGTTACGGCTGATCAGTGTATATAGGACAGGAAGATACATCTATTAAACCAAACAAAATACACATTAATAATGTAACTGGTCTGGGATCAGTTTAACACATTAATTCTAATCACATTCAATTATTTGGAGTTAAAGAACCTGACCCTGGATCATTTTTTTTTTTAACTGGATCTTAGATGATGTTTAACTAAATCAGTTTGATTTTAATAAGCACAGTCGCATGAGCATCTAACAGCCAAAACATGGTATTGGTGCCAAAAGGTGTCTCGCCTAGGTGGAAAAGTGAATTTTCAGATAGGATCATATAACACCATTTAACACTTAATGCTTCTTATCTCCCGATCCATGCTTTCGTTTTTTGTAAACATGCACACACATTTATATTTTTATCAGATAAAAAGAAACACATTTGCTTAATACAATTTCATGCCCTTTTGACGTGTAGTGTCCGTAACGTTTTTGAACTCAAATCTTTTAATGATCTTAATTGTCATTCAGATGAAAAGACATAAACCTGAAAAAGTGCATTATTTAAAAATGCTAAATTGTTAAGATATTGCAGCCTGAATGTGTGACATGGTTACGGACGCTACAGATTTTTTTTTTTTGCTTTTTAAGCTTTTAACAAAAACGGACTACTTTGATTTAAGCAAAGATTTGTACAGGTCACATGCTTCTAGAGGCTTATACCAATTTCAGTATCAATATGAATAATTAGCATTTTAAATTATTATTGTTTGAAGTGAGACAGTATAATGCTGAAAAATGCCATTTTTGGGGTCACATATATAAAATCATCTCTCTAAAGCTCAGCTGAAATTTTAGGGAAGCACGATCCATGTTGCATAAAACTTCAGAAGCACGCATATTTTCTGTATTATATGCATAACATAAAAATAAATAAAATCAGCACCAGTACTGTGTTTTTTTTGCCTGTAACCATGTTTGTTGTTACAGCAATTAATTGTAAAAAAAATCTAATTATATAAAGCCATGGAACTTTAACCTTAGATCTGTTTTTCTCTAGTAAATTTCCTTGTATATTTTAATATAATCATATGATGATGCATATATAGATGTAGACAGTTCCTGTTATATGATTTGTTTGTGTCATCATGCGTATATCCTGTAAATCTGCTCTAATGTGTCTAATTTCTACGATCACTTTGAGTGCTGTATGTCTGGCATGTATGACTTAAAAACAAATGATATTTAAAAGGTCACTCACATGATCACCTTACACTGTGCTGTGGTAGCAAAAGAGTCAAAGATAGTAAAAGATTCTATAAGAACAAGTTTTTTATAACTAACATTTCATATTTGCAAAGTGGAACCATTTATTTACATTTATTTTAACGCTTATCCAGAGCGACTTACATTTTGTATCTCATTATACAGTACATTTAAGCAGTTGAGGTTGAAGGGCCTTGCTCAAGGGCCCAGTTGTGGCAACTTGGTGGCGCTTGGGTTTTGAACTCAAGACCTTCCGGTCAGTGATCCACCTTAACGACTAAGCTACCTCCTGCCACTTATCTCATTCCAATTGTACACAAGTATGTGATTCCCCTTTGCAAACTTAGTGCAAGGAATGCATTGATACTATTTTAGCACACATTTGTTAAAACCAATAATGAAATAGATACCACAAATCATAACCTTGCCGTTGTTATTCAACCAGGGACGTCATGGATCATGGAGCTTTGTTTTTGTTATGTTAAAAACAGCTCAGAATGCTCATTGCTTGCAGACCGAACTTCTCACTCTCACATTCTTTCTGTTACTGCTCCATGCTCACAAGTAGATTTGTGTGCACACAATGCACAGCAACAGTTTTATATACTATTAAAATTAAATATATGTGATAATGTTTATCACTGATACTGATAAATCAAATAAAAAACATATAATCCAATATTGCGCTCAGTCTGTAAGGTCGTGTAGAGATGATGGAAAGTGTGTGAAAAAATCTATAGCATGAAACAAAGTGATTAAAAAATCTATTTCAAAATTGCTATCTTACTGTTTCTGCTTACAGCGTGATTCCGTATTACCATCGAACCTGTAGTGAAAATGCTGAAAGCTATTTTTTTGCATGGGAAAACAGACACACTATGAAATCCATCCATCCAGGAACCTCCAACTAGAGAACCTCCAACTGTAGTCCAACTAGAGACCATGGAGGCCAATGGTGACTATTGTATTTATTCCCATTTTGAATGACTGTGGTAGGACCTCCGGTCAATATTCACACACTAAGCAATTTGGGACGCCAGTTACCCTATTCTCCATGTCTTTGGACTGTGTGAGGAAACCGGAGAACCTGGGGGAAACCCACCAAGCACAGGGAGAACATGCAAACTCCATGCACACAGACCAAACATGGTAATCAAACCCGGGATCTGGATCTGGAGCGGTTTCCCGGCTGTGGTGGAGAGTAAAGCTAAAAATTACCAGAACAGAATGGATGACTGTCCAGTTCCACTGATGCATTCCTAAACTGTGTCTGTCCCAACTTCTGCTTTATGTGAATAAGTTTTTAGCAATCCCCGCACTGGAATCTTGTGACATGATGATGAACGATTCATCAGCAGATGCTCCCTCCTTTTCTGTCATGTCAGGTGTTGGATGTAGTTTCCTTCCTGGTTATGAAACTGAGTGATGCCTGCCTTTGCTCATGGTGTCAAAGTCATGAGTTAAACATTTGAATTATTCTTTGAATTACTCTTTGAATTATCTGGAACCTGAATAAAAAGGAAACACTGCCATGTATTTCTTTATTAATTTGTTTAGTTTGTGTTTTGGGTGGCATTGTGGCATAGTGGTTAGCACTGTTGCCATTGTGGTTTGAGTCCCACCATTGGGTCTGCTTGGTGGGTTTCCTCCCAAACTTCAAAGACATACAGATTGGCGTTCCCAAATTGCCTGTAGTGTGTGAGTGTACAAGTGAGGTCCTATCACAGTTGTGAAAAATGGGAATAAATACAATGGTCATCATTGGCCTCCACGGTCCCTAGTTGGACTACAGAGATTCCTAGATGGATGGATGGTTCCTTGGTGCTCCAGGTGCTTGTTCCTTGGACTTCCAGGGTCAAGGGTTTGAGACAGTGTTCTTGGCGTTTGCATGTTTTCCCCGTGCTTGTTGGATTTCCTCCAGTTGCTCCAGTTTCCTCTCCCACTGTCCAAAGACATGCAGATTGGACTAATTGGCATTTTCTAATTGGCTGTAGTGTGTGAGTGTGGGCATGTTTGTGTCCCACGATGAATTGGGACCTCCTTCAAGGTTTACCTAGCCTAGTGCCCCGAGTCCCCTGGGATAGGCTCCAGGCCTCCCGTGAAAAGCAGTATAGAGAGAGTTATAGGTATATTAATACTTGTTCAGATGCTGATACACTGTACGTTTTTTAAGTTTCATATTAAAAAGTTAATATTTGTCTTTTCTAATAGTTTCTAATTAAAACAAATGCTACAGCCAGAGTCTGGATAATTTTTTGACTCACCCTCATACTGTATTTAATAAAGCTGTGTTGGTGAAACTGTCAGCTCAAACTCGAAAACATTAATACAGTATGTTCCAACTGGAATAAATAATCTACAACAACAGCTGCTGAAAGACAATATTTGGAATTATACATGTGGGAAAGTTTCCAGCATTTCTCTACAGGTCCAAATCAAACATCCTTGCTTTAATTTCGCCAGATGGTTTCTGCTGCAAAAAACCCCAAACTGGGTCTATCAGCAATGTGAAGTTCCTCAAACGGCAATTGTGGCGTCACAGAGCTCTTATCAGTGGAGGTCAAACATTAGCTCTTCCTGAGTTCCTTCCTAATTTACCTGCTGAATTTAACTGAACTGAGTTGCTGCCTAAATGTGCAACCTGTATTGGAAAGAAAACATGATGCTATAGAAAAATAAGCAGCATCAGGGTAGTGAGATGTGACCTGACACCGAGCTTGTTACTGATATTTAATATTTTTCAATAACTCCTGTACATGCCGTGAAATTTTTTGTTATTGAAGAAGAACATTTCACAGACTTTATTCGATTACACTTAATGTTGTGCAATTCCTATTATGACTTACATTACACACTGGCCCTGCACACTCCATTACTTGGTTTGACTTGGTCCCAACACATTGTCAACACGTGCCATCCGACACATTGTGCGATATATAGTCCCCACCCTAGAAATATATCCGTCGTTTCTGTGTGGAAGTTACTTAAGGGGTTGGGTTGCCAGCTCAATGCCCAATTGTCATTTCCATACTATGGGGGCAATTTGGAAATGCCAATTAGTCTAACCTGCATGTCTTTGATCTTTGGGAGGAAGAAAACATCCACTAATGTGATACCCTGCTTATTCAGTAAATTCAGGTCATCAGCTGACTTCAGTTTATTGCCACATAACATTACTGAGCCTAGACCTGACAACTGAGGTAACCCTAGATCATACAGTAACACTGCCTTCAGAGGCTCGTACAGTGGCCACTATGCATGATGGCTGCATCGCTTCATGCACTTCCCTTCTTATTCTGACATGCCCATCATTCTGGAATAGGCTCAATCTGGACTCGTTGGATCACTTTACACTTAGACATTTGGCAGGCGCCCTTGACCTTATCCAGAAAAGTTGAGAGTTGAGGGCCTTGCTCAAGGGCCCAACAGGTACAACTCGGTGGTTGTCGCATTTGAACCTGGGACCTTTTGAACCTTCCGAAGTGAGGACTTCCTCCCAATGCACTAACCACTGAGCTAACCTGACCGCTTACTTTTTTCCATTGCTCTAAAGTCCAATCTTTATGCACCCTAGCAAAGTGGATCCGTTCTTCCATTAATTAATCTCACTAACAAGAGGTTAATGACAAAATAATGCCCGTTTCCTGGGTTCAGGACATTAACAAGACACTGACACTTCCAAAAAAATACTCTTAACAGAAACTGTCACCTCAACAACTCCTCTATACCTGAGTATATTGCTACCATAGAAATAGTTATATATTAGATAACTAATATTTTGTGCTATTGTCAGAGCTGCTGTTGCAGAACACAGAATCAGATTTAAGAATTTAATAGCGGTATAATATAAAGAAATGCAGTTCAGTTAGTTCATGGCATACAGTATATTCATTAACACGTCAGCTCATATCGATTCTCTGCACTCACTCTAATTATTTCCTTCATCAATACAAAAATGACAAAACTTACTTTATCAGCAGGGTCCTTAATATTGCTAACAACCTTTAATAAGCAGCATCAGCATTACGTTTACGTCATACTTTGCTTTGAGTCATACGCTACATTTCAATCTCTTGTAACTCTGACCTCATGGTACATATGATGTCATTCACTTACTCAACACTTTATATCAATATTGACTATAGAGTATGTGACAGCATTTATTGCCAACAGGAAAATTGCAGAATTATGTATAGTTACAAGGGGTGTTCAAGTCAATGTGGGACTTTGATAGTGCTTGGACACCTTCAAGGGAGAAGGTTTCCCCAGTACACCAACGCCATGATCAGATTGCCTGCTTTATGTCTGAAACCCTGGCCTCCCAGAAACTCCTTTAATGACCAAATATGGAGAAATAGCTTGAAGCGAGGTCAGGACTATAGGGGATGTGGCAAAAACTCCCAGTCAAATCCCTGTAATGTGCAAGTGGTGTTGGTTCTGTAAGTTACTGTAGCAACAAGTTATACGTCAGTTTTCAAGGATCAGCCGTTCCACTTGCTAAATGTGGGCTCTGAGCCACCCCCAGCTGGGACCGTAATTTCCGGACATATGGCCTTCTTTAAAACGGTTGCATCGTTCAAACGTTTTACTGCGGCTAAGAGTCTCATCGCCATACTGTCCTCGAAGTCTTCTGTAAATGTCAGTCGCCCTTCATTCACAAGAAAAGTCCCAGTTTGACTTATACACTCCTCATAGATGGAAATCAAATACCTAGTGGGCAGATTTAAAAGTAGGATTAAGATAATGTAGTGTTTTGGTGTGTTGGTTAAATACATACTGTATGTACTTGCAGGAGCCAAATTTTTGGAAAAATAACCTGCTAATAGCTTCTTCTTTTAAAAACAAATAAGCCCAGCTCTTTATTAGAATTCAGTTCTAGCTATTAATTGTCATCTTTCATCAGAAAGCGGAAATTATATGTTTTGTAATATTTGCATATCTCAATTTAAAACAATGCTACAGGTTAATGTGTTTCCTCCTGTGATTGCATAATTCATTTAGAAGCTGTTTTCATAAAAACAAGGATTGTATTTTTCAAACGCACACACACACACACACACACACACACACACACACTCACCTAGCCTGACTGGTCTGTCCTGTCTGTCAGTTGGTGAGTCATTTAGAAACTAGTGATGTTTGTTGTGTTGTGAAGCAAAATACTGAAGAACGAGATCATTTGAAGACAAAATATAAAATAATCTGACAATTTTCTAATCTTATCATCTTAAATAGCACACAATAACTTAATTTCCACTCATCATCTATATTGCTTTATCCTGTATGCAGGGTCACAGGGCCTGGAGCTTATTCCAGGAGACATAGGGCACAAGGCGGGGTACACCCTGGATGCAAGTTTAATTTCACTGTTTAATTTCATTGAATCAATTATTATATCTATGCATGTTTTTGGGAGGCTGGAGGAGACCAGAGAACCCAGAGGAAACTGACATTGCACATGGAGAGAACATACAAACCTCTCCGTAGACACTAAGCCAAGCACAAATCCAGTATTTAACCCCAGGACCCTCAAGTTATGATTTATCAGGGCTATCCACTAGATCATACATAATGACAGTACAAATTTGATTAGGGATATGTGAGTGAGGGTTATCATCAAATACTACTGCTGATAAACAATCACTTTCTTGGTTTAAGGTTATATTGGTGATCTCCCTGCTTATGCCCACAATTGAACTCATAAGTAATGACCACTGCAATAGACTGGCATGTGGTCAGTGTTTTTAAGGTAGGCTCCTAATCCACTGTAACCCTGACAAGGAGATATCAGCTCCTGAAGGACGAATTACCTAATGATGACAATATGGTTCAGAAAGAATGTTGTCTTAGGGATTATCATTAAGGAATGCTGAATGTCTAATATAACAGATGGACACCTCTGGCATCGACTAAGTGAGAACACCTTGCTGCATTTGTAACCATCATTGGTTCAGCCAGCCAGAATAAAAAGCTTCCCATAACGCACACAACTGCTAAATTAAATAGCCATCTGGGAAGTCGACCAAACTTCATGCTGATTCGGCTTGCTGGCAAATAGCCTCCAGATTAATCCGGGACCATCACCACACCAGGGGAAGAGCTAGACTCCTTTGTAGATGTATTGGTTTAGATTCCACCCACTTCGGCACTTGGGCTCAAACGTTTATTAGATCCAATAGGAGTCATCAAATCCAGTACAGGGATAGCACACTGGACACACACTAGTAATATAAAAGGTTTATTAGATCTATTGGACTGGGAAATACTACTACTCTGCTGTAGTACTCAAGGTTTGGTGATGACAGGTGATGTGGTATGCTTTGGAACATGAGAACAGCAAACTGCCATGCATCCATAGAGAGCTAATTGCATCTCTCTTTTTTTTGTGTGTCACTTGATACTGTCTAGGCAAAACAATGGTGCAGCTGTTTGCAGCTGTCATGGACTATTATGCGAAGGTGCTGTAAAATGAACTTTTCGTATTCTTTCTCATTTTCTCTTCATCATTAACAATTTTAACAAATTTTAATTGTTTTAATTTGCTTCCAGTACCACTCGCGACAAAAAAACAATCAAAGCATGAGTCTGCTATGTTTTTATTAAAACTCAATCAACAAATTATTGGTACTAATTTATGAGATTTAATATACAGTCTATAACAAAAGCTATGCCAAGAACACTGTGCATGAAGTGGGAATAAACCCTGGAATGGCAGACCTTTGGAAGGCACATATTAACGCCTACTGGCATGTTTTGGAGTACCCACACTAACATGGGTAGAATCACACACTGCCTGACTCTCAAAATTCAATTCAGTGGCTGCAATTAACGAATAAAATACAGGAAGTGTTTAAGAAAAATAATACTTGACAAATTTTTGTGATGAAGGTTGGGCAAACTGGACTGTCATGTGAATTCTTTTCATTTATGTTAAATTTATTCCAACACAACAGGTTAGTTCCTGATATCGCATTCATCAGAGCAGCTATAAACAGTCATTCTGTTGCCAGTTATGCTTTATTTGTTATACAGATGCCTGCCTCTAGTTCCTCAGTGACTGACTTTCAGATTTGGTTACACTTGTGCCAAATCTCGAGATCTTAAAGAAATCCTCTTCCATCAAGAAGCTCATTGAGACCATTGCCTTCCAGCTTCCATAACACCCACCACACAGAGGTCCTCATGGCAAGTTATGCACCTCCACTCTGCTTCTAGCACAATTGGAGGATTGACATAGGCAAGTGCTCCCAGTGACTGCCACACCCCTGGGACCCCAACTTAACCCTGTAGAGATGGAGTCCCATAATGGACCCCTGGCATTCATGGAGCTGTTTAAGTGGGTAGCCGAAACATGTGGCTGGCCTGAATCGCTGTGGATGGCCCACCTAGTGCTGCTTCTGGTTTGGAAGCCCATCTAGGTTGGCCAAAAACAGAACAGCAGCTCCAGTGTTTTCAAACACTGACAGCAAGCACAGCCACCTGTTCGCGTTCACCCAACAGCTCCTAAATGCCTGTTGTAAGTGGCTGCTGGGGAGTCCTAAGGAGATCATTGACCTCATAGTGCTGGAGCAATTTGTCACCCATCTTTCACAGGGGGTGGAACAGTGTGTCAAGTACAACCAAGTAGCATGGCTTACCCCGGTGAGCCAGCTGGCCTAAGAATCAAGTTACGGATTGGTCAGGGGCAAGTAAGTTCCCCTTATCTTCTCTCTCACTCTCGCTCTCCACACTTCATGTCTTCTCCCATCCCTTTCCCCACCGAACCCATTGGAACTCCCCCATGAACCATTCTGTGCCTGATGGGACCAAGGTTAAGCCAAATAATGATTGCAGGTGCAGCAAGAAAATTTGAGATTTTTTGGGGGGGTGGTTAACAGTCTCTCGTTGAAGTCAGTTATTTTTCAGATTCTCAATATGCCGCAAGCATGTTTGAGCAAGGATGTACCAGCTGACACTGAGTACTTAATGAGTTACATATCAGAGGCATTCAAGTAATGATCAGACCTCCACCCTTCAAAGCCTGATTCAGTGTGGGACATTGGGGAATGCACAAATGGTTAAGATGAGGTGTGTGCACAGGGATTCCCAAAGAAATCCACTCCTTTCTGCCTTGGAATTCATGTGGGAAACACATATAATGGATGAGGCAGGTAATCAATTCCTCATTCTTTAATGACTCCTGGAATTAACATGATCTTGAATTGGACCCCAAAAGAGTCAATAAAGCCACTTGCATTAATCAAAATCCCCTCCGCAGAGAAAATTGCCAGGAGGGACACTCTTCTTGCAAAAATGCTCATGTGTTGCAAAAATAAAATTAATTACACTTTTGATTTAAGAGCAAAAAACTCCACACACTGGGTCAATTAATACAGAAGAATTTGCTCTAGGCACAAGAATGTCAATCTTTGTTGTAGAGGGGGTTGCTTGACTATGAATTCATGCCAGAAAATAAAGTCCCTATTTTATTACCAACATTGAACTTGAAGTGACAAGATCCCTTTGAGGTCACATAGAAAGTCTAAGAAGTTGACTATGAGTTTACGTGAACAGAGAAGCAATTCACTCCAAATTTACTACATCAGCTTCCTAAAACCATGGAGAGAGGCAGTATTCATACCTCTAGCAATGGTACTTCCTAATAGGATGGAGCTGGGATATTTTGGAGTCTGCAATATTTTAAGCCTTATGGAAAGAATCACTTGTCCAAGACCCCAAAACCAAAAACAGTGTGGCAGTTCTGGAAGACTCCCTGGCTACTATAGAAGGTTTATATCTAAATCTTTGGACGACAACAGCCTGGTGACTGACCTCAATAGAAAAAGGGCACCAAACCCAGTCCAGTGGATGGGGCCATGAGAATGGGTTTGAAACTTGGTGAAACAAGTCTTGTGAGTGGGTTCATTGCTGCATTCACTTGACTTTTTCTTTCACTTTTGTCTTGCAGACTGGTACATTGGAGTGCTTGTGCTGTCCAGAAATTTCAAGCTCAGGATGAGGGACACCAAGTAGGGAAACAGTTAGTAAGAGTATCTGGCTATCAGGTTGATGGTCCCAAGTCTTCAATTCTAGCATGTTTTCACTCTCTATTCAGACCATGTGACTCCACCACATGGAAGATAACAAAGTGTGGATCACTTGTTGGTATGTGGTACATTAGTTGTTTAAATTTAAGGTGGTTCATAGACTGGGGGCACAGATGGTTGTGGAGGATGTCCTTTTCCACTAGAGGGCATTCAGCTGAAGGTCAGATGGCTCCCTGTCCACCTCCTGTGGTAAAACGGGCATGTTCAAACATAGAGTTAGGATGTGTGCATTACAAGCCATTTTATTCAATTCCAAGTTTTGGTCAGATAGGACTCCCACATCATGATGATTTGCATTCATAATTACAAGTGACTTTTATTTGACTCTAATGTAAACACATTTGTCCTCTGAAATGGCATGCATGCTCACATCACCTTTGCTCATAAAGACATGAGTTTGTGTGACCACTTATTTATTACAAACTGTGGATGCTAACCACTACGCCTCCAGGCAAGCGTCAGTGTTTTGAATTTAACTCAGGCAGCTAGAAAAAGCCAGGGTAGAGCGCAGAGAGGTGGGGAGGTGCAGAAGAACTTTCTCCGAAACTGCTTGCACTGGAGACTTCTTCCATCAAAATGAAATAAACTCTTCCTTACAAAAATCTTCATCATATCCATGCACTTTTTTCTGTCATTCATTTTAATATGAAAATAATCTGTTGCACAGAGGCTTAGTGCTTGGCACTAGTGTTTGCCTTACACCACCAGGGTCCCGGGTCCTGGTCTGATTCCCACCCTGGCGTCTGTATGTACGGAGTTTGCATGTTCACTCCGTGCTTGGTGCGTTTCCTCTGGGTGCTCCAGTTTCCTCCTACAGTCCAAAAACATGCAGATTAGCCCAACTGTCGTGCCCGTAGTGTGCGAATACGCATGTAAAGGTGACTGGAGGTCCTACCATAGTCTCATCGTCTATACCACTTTATCCTGTATACATGGTCACGGGGGCCTGGACTCTTGGCCCAAGGGATACAGCTTGGATGGGGTGCCAATCAATCACAGGGCACATACACATATACACACTCTCATGCTCATTCACACACAAGTGGCAATTTGGGATAGCCAAATGTGCATGTCTTTGGATTGTAGGAGGAAACCCGAGTATCCGGAGGAAACCCACCAAGCACGGGGAGAACATGCAAACTCCATGCACACAGACCGAATCTGGACCAGGACCCTGGAGGTGCATGGCGTCAGTGCTAACCTCTACGCCGCTGGAGGTCATATCATCGTCGTAAAATTTCCAATAAATACAATGGTCACTATTGGGCAACACGATGGACAGGTAGATTAGAATTATCATTGCTATCATGATGTGAGTTTGATTTATTATTGGGCTTAGATTATTGTTACATGTCTACCATGGCGAAAGGCAAGCCTGGAGCTGAAGGCAGGGAGTTAAACAGGCGGACGAGTGATTTATTAGCGCACTGTAGCTAAACTGTAATCCGATTGTTCCCATTAGCCACGCCCTTTCGTTTCGACCACCCTACCGAGTACCCAGGACGCACGTGCGCGAGGCTCAGACAGCGCGAGCACCCTGTTCCTCATTATATGAAACCCTGTGAAGTGTAATGATGATTATTTCATTCTAATTGATGATTAATTTCAGCCCTAGGTTTAACCCGTGACTGTTTTGTGAGTAATTTTCGCGTTGTCTTGACTAAGCCCTGCCCTTCCCTCAGTGTGAATCAGCGGACCGGCTTCCTGTGTTTGTGTGTGTGTGTGTGTTTTTCATGCACAATCTCTCTGCCACCTCAACATGGACTAAACCGTGTGCGCGCGCGTGTGTGCATGTGTGTTTCACTTGAACGGCACTGGAGTCCGCCGTTTTGCTTTCTCGTGGTGAGACCCGGCTGAGAGCAGATGTCCAGGTGGTTCAGAGTGAAGAAGAGGAGATATTGTATTTATTATTATTGAGAAGATGGCGAACGACTCTCCGGCTAAAAGTCTAGTCGATATAGACCTGTCGTCTTTAAGGGTGGGTGTTAAGAGTGTACATTATTGTAAGCTCTAAACTGTTTTTTTTTGTACTGCATTGTTTTTGTGTGTGTCTATGTTCGTATGTAAACCAAAACCATACTGGTGTGTTGAAGTTCAGCTCTTGTTTTTCCTTTGTTTGATAAACCCTGGCTTGTGTGTTTTGGAAATGAAGCCCCAAGAGCAACAGCTGCTTTTCTTGTTTATTTCAGCTACACTTTAATACTACTACGAATAATAATAATATTAATGTTTTTTGAATGATGTTACGTTTACATGGTTGTTTTTATTTCTTCTTTTCCCCCCCCTCCTTTAGGACCCTGCTGGGATCTTTGAGTTAGTGGAAGTGGTTGGAAATGGCACATATGGACAAGTATACAAGGTTAGAGTCATGATTTAATATTGTTTAAGGATTGTTGTAGACTATTATAATGATGATGATTATTTAGCGTTTAAATGTGAGACGTTGCTGGTATATATATAAACCTGTTAGGGTGGAGTTACATTGAGCTTGTTGTGGACAAAGGCGTGTTTGAATCAGTTTATTAGGCGACTTATCACGTCTAGTGTGACTTTGTAGCCTTTAATAGGAAGAATGAAAAGCTGACTTTCACCGCGGTTGTAGTTAACGCGCTATGTCTCGCGCTGTCCACTTTGAACAATGTAACTCCCAGCGTCTGGCTTTGTCTTTTGTCTCTCCAGCTGGAGATTTTCTCCTCCTCCTCCTTATCTTCACTCTCTTCCTTCTTTCTCTCTCTCTCTCCTTTCCTCCACACCCCTATACAACGCTCTCATGTCGCACCTTATTGCGTTTCGTTTACAATATCCACAACTTTTTTTTTTTTTGTGTTTTGTTTGTGTGTTGTCCTGAAAGGGGGGGAAAAAAACGGCCGGCCTCTGTCTGTCTGTAACGTGCCGTGCACGCGCTCCGTCTCGCTCTGCTTGCGCGTGCATGCGAAAGTGACATCACTTCCGCTTTTACGATGAGCAAGGGAGGGGGGAAGAAAGGAAGTTTGTCCCGACGCCTTGGGGTCTTACCTTTCTTGTCCCATTTGTGAAGTAATTGTATTTAAATTATTTTGTAAACACAATTTTTGTAAAATTAAAAAATGTATTTTAGGACTATTACTACTATACTCGAGGGTAGAGTAAAACAACAGAGGACACGTTGACGTCAAATTAAGGGAAACGTTTCCTTCTTTACATAAGGTCTATGACGTCTAACTGGATTAGAAGACCTGCTACACTTGAACAGGGTTAAAATAATCCCAAGTACACTAATGCACTAATCTGGGACATAGTTGGCTCAGTGGTAAAGTAGGTTTCTTGCCTGTCATGTGGAAGGCCCGGGTTCGATTCCCAGCCAATGCTTAAACCCCAGCCACTGGATGCAGTGCCGGTTCCCAAAACCCGGATAAAATAGGAGGGTTGCATCAGGAAGGATCCATCACCACCACCTCGCTATCTCGCTCTCAATGCTAAGACAAAAAAAAAAGCAGTTTGTCAGGTTTGCAAGAAACCAAACAAGCGTAAACCGTCTGTCATGAAGACATTCCCATGATGGAAAAGTTACTTGTGCGAAGCGATGACACCGGTGGACTCCTTGACACCGGTGGACATTAAATAAACCACCTCCGTAAAGAAAGATTGACTGTTTCATGAGTTAAACATAATCTTCATAAAACAACACTATAAAAGATGTTTATTGTTGTTTAAGCTGTATTGAATAAATGTGAAGTGCATATGAATCATATGATTGAATTCTTTCAACTATTTGCCCATGCTCATGAAAAATGTGCATAGGATAAAAATTGTTGGGGCGGGCAATATCGTTTATACCATTAAATAAATACATTTGAAACCCTCAGGCATTAAAGTGCTCGTACACTTTGTGATTCTTTGAGGTAAAATCTAAGCAGAATACACCATTAACTTCCCCTTATAGTTGGGATTAAAGTCAATGCCGTGCTGTTATACAAAGTTCGCGAAGCCCTTCCGACCAATCAGATTTAAGAATCAAGGGGAGAAATATATGTAATGGTACAAAATCTGCATTTATTTAAAATCTGCTTGGTATTCATTTAAAATTTTAATACTGTATAAATAAAAATTTGAAAATGTTAAACAAGTTCCTGATTGCAAGTTATTCGAGGTCTGAGTAAAATAATGAGCGTTCTGGTTGTTTGGTGAGTAATGGATAATGATGATAATTTTAATCATAGTCAACGTGATACTGCACAAGTTTAATTTTATTATATCTCTTTCAGCCATATTAATAGTTTTATTATTATTTTTTTAATCAGTTAATTCCAGCTTTAATTATGCAAAGCATGCATAATAGTCCTGTGTAACCGCTTACAATTGCGGTCTGAATGCTTTTGTGTGTCCATGTGCACGTTCTGCTACACTGATGTAATACACTCATGCATATTCAGTAAACTACACAGAGCAAGTGTGTTCATGACGCACTCCTCATGTTCATTTTAGTGGTTTAAACAAGCTGACTGTACCCTCCCACATGTTCATTAGAGGTGACTCTGCTCTTTACGCTTGTTCCAGCATTATATTTTAGTCCACTTGGTTTCGGCTGTGGAGTAACCTGGGAATTTTTAGAAGCCGTCTGTAAAAGACAAACGTTGTCGACGCCGGAACCGTGATGCTAAATGTGCCGTCTTTCCTTATTTTATACATAAACAGAAATTAAGGGTTAAGGTGTGCCAGGTTTCATGTTGAGACAAATAAATATAGGGAAAAAAAACCAGCTTGGGAATATTTTCATGAACAAAGTTTACATGCACAAACACATGGAGTACTACTTAAAAATAAATTGCTCTCAGGTTTGTACAGAAAAAAACATGATGCTGCTCAACTTTCTAGGAAAATAATCAACCCAGTCAAAGTCGGTTATGATTCAGCTCGATGTGATGTTACCGTGACACTTCTCAAGCTGATTATTTCCAAAATGGAAATTGGATGTTTTTTTTTTTTTCCTCTTAAATTTTAATTGAAAAAAACAAACAAACAAATGGCAACTTCTAATTTTTGGTTAATTTATAGCTGCATTTCTTGTTGTGGAACATCAGTGAAAGTTGTTAGTGTCACGTGTGTCGTCCCTGTCTGGAAGCTCTCTGAAAGGCGTGTGCGTTTATCCCATGAGGAGCTCATAATGCACTCGGTGTTTCCTCGGTCAAGTTTCGCTCAATGGCGCCCTTTTGCTTACCCGCCGTTGAATATTCAAACCTTTTGATACACTGCCGTGCGGCTTGCCCCGACTAAATGTCTTGTCTTTTACCTCCCCCGCCCTTCCTTAACAGAGCGCGTGCTGCATGTAGAATCGCCCCGCTGTCGTATCGAGCCCTCCAATTGGCCGGTTTTGCTCGTCTTGTTTAGCAGGCTGACGAATGAGCAGGAACGCTGAAGGCAGCAGCTGTCGTCGTGTCACTAAGAGCCCTAACTGCTTTATTACAAAGGTGGTTTTGTTTGGCTTTCAGGGGGCTGTTTAAACGGCTTCTCTTTTCACACGGGGAATGAACGAGTGTGTCGGTTGGAGACGAAAGCACAGAGACACCACCCTAGTATTAGTACGACCCATGGCCCGTAAATAGAGAGCTGCTTTTTTTTTTTTTTTATTATTGTAGGATTTAGCCTTTTTTTTGTGGTGAGTTACTATTGCAGGCAAGCTATAGTGTAATGCTGCATGCAAAAGTTTGTACACCCATAGGAAGGAGCATGACTTCTAGTGTGTCAGAATTCACACTTCATAATTACAACAATTAATAGGGTTTTTTTTCCCCCAGAAACCTTGAGGTTGCAAACTCCTGCACAAAATCTCGGTTCCTTTCGCTCGCTCACAAACCACCGGTTCAGTTCTGAGTCTTGCCAAGGTGCCGACATATATGCACACCATTTTCCCCGCAACTTGGTCACTTGCCAATTTCCACCCACCAGCCAGCTTTATCAGTTAGTGCCTGATATATACGACAGCTACCAACTGTGAAGGTTGAAGGTTAACACGTGCTTCCACCCCCCGAGAGACACACAGCCAGCCATCCAAGGCTTTTTAAATGCGAAACGTTCCAAGTACGGCGCTGTCTGCCCTTTTCCACATACATCAACTTACAGATGTCAGTAGCTACGTTTACATGAGCCTGATTGAAATCATTCCGATTAGAAATTCCAACTTCTAATCTCAAAGCTCAAAGCATTAGATGAGTATTTTTACACGAGCACCCTCTTTTTTTTTTTTTTTTTTTTTTTTTTTTTTTTTTTTGGACATGTGTGAAGTGGTTCTTCCTGCTCTGAGGTGTTCCATCTTCCTGAAATATAAGTGAAAAAGAGGAAGACGTATTTTACTCTTGGTTTGAGTTTGGGTAACACAACACCGTCTGTATTATGAACGGTCACAAGCATTCGGTCACGGCTTCGAGGTCGTCCGTGCCACTTCCTCAGCTACAGACCCAGTGGGTGGAAGTCTGACGTAAAGACGGGTAGGAGAGAGCTGTTCTCGCTGAGTTTACTGATCAGGAACGGAAGCAAAATGTCCTTTCCAGTGACTCCAAGTCACCTAATATTACTCTACATGCGCAGAATGAATGTGATTTTTTTTCCCAGCAGGAGAGAAACGACCAGATCAGGTGATCACATGGTTAATATTTACCTGTTGAACGGATTATCAAAGGTTTCAAATCACTCCTCTGATTTCAGTTGGAAATTCATGCACACCAGGCCAGATCAGGATCGACTGTTCATCATTTAATGATTATGTATTTGACAGGAAGGGAAAAACATCCCCAGTTTTGCTCCCCTGGCTTCATGCCGGACTTTGATGTATCGAAACCGAAAATTTTCTGTTTTTTTCAGATAAATCAGCACTGTGCACCAAATGTGAACGAATTTGTCAGGAACCTGAATTAAGTGAAGAGGAACGGAGACAGGATGTAAAACATGCCTTCACTTCTGTCAGTGGTAAATTTTGCCTGGTCTTGTGAGCTCATAGGAAACAAAAACTCGACTGTGGTTCCTGGTGTTTGAGCTGCTTATTATTAAATAGTTTGCTTTGATCTTTTTCGTCCTGATTGTCGCACATCTGCCAAAAATAAAAACAGTCATCTTGTCCAGCGGATTAATTAACCAACGATGTGATGTAGGCGTGACGTTAACGTAGGAGTTTGGAATTTGCAGCGGACTGAGATTCATCAGTGCGAATTTGCAACTTTAAACAAAACAGCTCTTCCTTCCTTTCCTGGTGTTAACAGTCATCCGTCCTTTACCGAAGCTCCTATTTCCTTTGTGATTCACCGCTCGGTCTGTTTGTCACCTGACCACAGCAGCGCATGATTGCACAGACCCTGACCATATCTGATCAACTGACAGTCCTGACAAACACACCAGTGTCTGGGAACAAATCACACGTCGAGACAAGAAGCCACAGCCTGCGTGTAATTGTCTGGCCGCAATCAAGAACCTCGGGTGTAGCGCGTATCCGATATCTTCCTCTACAGACGATGTAATGTTTAAACGCGGCATTTATCTCGCGACAGCGGTGCAATCCATGCCATGCTGTGTCACGTCTGACTGCATTCATCCACTTCCTTTTCTCATCAAACCTGTTTCTGTAAACGGCTTTGTTTTTTTTTTCCCATGTTATTGTTGCGTCCAGTTATATAACTGGACCAATTATAAAATCCGTTTACAAATTTTGGACGTTTTTCCTATTTTTTATTTATTTTTCCCCCCCTGTAGACTCGCTGCGAATAAAGAAGAAGAGGTGATGTGAGATGTACCTTTACCTTTTGTCGTAAAGCCAGCTTAAAGGTATATAATCAATCCTGTTTATGTATTTCTGTTCTGGTGTTATTGAGCGCTTTGAGAGATGGATTGCGAGGACGCTGTGTTTTCCTTCGGTCCGTTACGAGACACGGCTGTCTTTCCTGACTTCACAGCCCAATTTCACCCTCTCTGCCTTGCCGGCAGAACGTTCGTACAGTTATCTACACTTAGGCTCTTTGTTGTTAGGAAAAAGAACTGATGGCGTGTGGAAATAAGAAGCTTAATTTTTTCGAACAGTAGCCGTAAAAGGCTTTACCGATGCCGTCTTAATGCCTTGTAGAGCACGAGCAGAGCTTCGCGGAATCCGTTTGAGGTTTTTATCGCTTTTCCTGTCGCTCTGCCAGCTGGCATTCGAGAATGGAAATCCTCAGGTGGCCTTCTTACTAAAACCGCCCCAAACTACAGAAAAGACACTAAATTCTTGTATGAGAGCGAGCAAGGAACAAATTTCCCCACGTTACGGCCATATATAGTCAAACTAGTTTTCCCCTCCAGCTCTTCGGACTCCAGTTTGCATCATTTGTCGGATCCCAGCTGGGCTTTTTCTTTTATAGTTCTTCATTAAATCTTAAGACCACTTAACTGTTCCTCAGGGATAGTGGCTGGTCGTGCTTTGACCTCAGAGCTCACCTTCACGAGCATTCCGCCATATCTGCTCTGATGTTGCTTTCGAATGAATGAAACTGTAACTCTGGTTGTATCGACAATGCCAGAGGTGAGATGGTTTTCTGCGATGCATAATTACTCCGAGGCGCCTTAAATAGCTCGACCTATTTATGCTCAGTCTAGGGAATGCCCAACAGAGGGCAAGAATACTGCCATCAACCAGTCGCACCTCCTGTCATGGTGCCATGTTTCACTGCCAGCATCCAGGGTCACACAGAGTACACACACACACACACGCACACACACACACACACACACATAAACAGTCTGTCCACTTCGGGACTCCTTTTTCTTCAGGGAAAGCAAATATTGTGGGTTGAAATTTTTTACAGAAACAAGGTTTTGTGCCATGTCTAAATGTGAGAAGGTTCTGCAGCCGTTTTTGGATTTCCTCCCGACTCTTATTGTACCAAGAATCATGAAGAGTGTGTATGTTTTTATGCAGTAACAGTCCAGTGTTTTTCAAAAACTGATCAAATTATAATTATGCAAAGAAGTAAGTACAGCAAGAAAAAAAAAGACCGGACGCTGATTGCACTGCCAGAGTGCCAGGACCGCGAGACGAGCCTTACTTTTCTTCTTCCTGTGATGGATCTTGGGTCCAGTCTCGCCATGCTAGAGCAGAGCTATGTATTGTATATAGCGCTCAGACATTTCATTCCATTTTTTTTCCTTTTTTTTTTTTTTCAGTTTTTCCTACCCGTGTTTTTCTTCCCTATTATTACACACCATTTCAGAATCCCTCCTAAAGGCCCCTTGTGCGGTTTTTGCTCACAAGTAACCACTGGATCTCGACAAAGACAAAACATGCCGCTTCCGCTACTACTTTTCATCAGCTTCTCTAGCACCGCTTCATGTTTGTGAGAATTTTGGCGCTGGCTCACGGGTCAGTCTGTGTAGCAGACCCATTTGGCTACTGTTTACTTGTTTTGGTCTCATGGTAACTAGTGAACAAGGTGCTGTTTTCTGCTATATTTGGCTAGTGCCGTGCAGGAGGAGGCAAGTCGTATGCCAGTTTATGATCAAGAGAAAACGCCTAATTTTTTTTCCACGTCAATCCAGTGCTAGCTTTGGTAGTCTGCTGTGGGGCTTATGAGACACTTAAAGATGGGGCAAAAATTTTACAGTTATGCATCACGTTTTTTTTGCATTTGGGTAGTAAAATGTTGTAGTTCCTCTCTGATCCTACAGGTGGTGCACACAGCGCAGCATCCTGTGGTAGGAGCTAACTATTTGCTTTAAGAGAATTACAACACAATCTGAAAATGTCTGTTCAGTCAGGATATTTATAAAATTCAACACAAATCGAATCAGCACCTAGATACAGTGATAATGTCGTATCGGGCGCTCCATGCTGCATCGCATCCCTAAACGTCTACCATGGCAGCCATTTTCAAGCATGGCGTCGTTCAGATGGCTAGCTCCTCTTCAATGCCTCAGCGAACAAAAATAACCCACTGGACATTTTAGCCACGTTCAGGACTTCACAACATGGATTACTCCAGAGATGTGATGCAAAAGCCAGATAGTCAAAGCACTCGAGACCGTCATAATCCATTTGATCCACATGAGCGATTCTGTCTTCCCAGTGGGTACTATAACTGGCTATCAGCTCGGTATTAAGTGCATTACAACTTCTATCAAGGCAAGATGGATGACAAAAACGGCTAATCTCCCGCGCGAAGTAGCAATCATCCAGAAACGCAGGCTTTTGTCCTAGGATAATTTTATTAGGATATAACGATGGATAATGCAACCGCGTTTTTGACAAGTATGACAGGCCATGGAAAGACAAAACCATTAAATGTAAAAAACAAATTCAATTGATCGGTTTCACAGGAGACCTGAAGCTTTCAAGATATTGGCAATTATATGTGGTCTACACTGGCTCTTGATATTGACCGCCGTATAAGACGGTTAGGCCATCTGCAGCCGTTTTTAATCCAGAGATCACGTATCCAAGCTTTTTATTTATTCATTTATTTATTTATTTATTTATTTAAATTGTATGAATTTGCTATACTGTAACTCCTGTATTAATAAAGCATACTGTATATAGTCGGTTCTAAAAGAGGAAGAAGTCAGCGATGGCTCTAAATCTGGTTATGCACAGCTCCGTACAGACGTCTATATGCCTCCTGCGAGATCCGCTCAAGTGGCCCAACTTAACAACCTTAATGACTCGTCTGCTGAGCCGTGAGGGATGATGCAATCGGCTGCAAGCTCGCGTGGATGGCACCTGCAGTCTGCCCTGCGCTTCCCCACCGAGAAATATTCCCCATCCTTCGAAGTGCATTTGAATAATAATATTTTGTCCGGGATTCTGTTCGTTCACTGATTTTATATTAATATTCTAACCTGTTTAAAAAAATTAGACAAATTGAACCATCTTTTTTTTTTTTTTTTTTTTTTCCCTCCTTCCCTCTATTCTGACTTTTCTTTTCTCCATGAGAGCAATCACTAATATACTCATTGAACTGGGGGGGGATAAAAACACAATCCAAATTGCGTTTCTAATCAGAGCTGCTGCAGAAGCACAGCTTGGAGTCCGCCTGCGGCGTTCAACTGGTTGTGGATGAACACATCCTCTTAGTGCAAGCTGTCTAATGCTGTCTAATACCAAGCAAGGCCATATGGACCCACAGTGTGTCCCAGTAAGGGGTTCACCTGACTCTGAGAGTGATGAGACACTTCAGGAAGGAGAAACAGCGACTCTGCGTCCCCTTTTAAACGCAAAACCTCGGGATGGTCTCAGCAGACCGTTTAACAGGCTGATAATCGATCATCAAGTGGTAATTCAATTCACGGTTACTATTACAGTATTCATGGTTACTACTTTTTTTTTTTTGTGGAATTTGTTTCAGATATTCAAGGTGTCGCTTTTCCTTCTACTTATCCGTAGGAGGACAAATCATAAAATTAATCGTTGGAAGTAAACAAGTGGCCGGATCTTTCTTTGGTCGTAAGATGCGTTTACATGGAGCAGAATAAAACATTTTCTATGTTAACCCCTCGATCCAAACATTCTGACCCGAATGGGATGAAGTCACTATTTTACCCAGTGGTTTGACTTTGCGTAGTGTCCATGCTAGAGTTAACTAACTTCCTTATTGGAAGTAATCATGTGCATGAGTTTTATAGGAAAGTAAGCAAAGGTGGTAGAGTCATCACTGATACTGAAAATTAAATTAAATTTTATTTGTATAGCGCTTTTAACAATTGTCATTGTCCCAAAGCAGCTTTACACAATCAAAAGAATTATTTAAGT
>JAOVVA010000028.1:4916276-4935040 GCA_028565275.1 Leiocassis micropogon | reverse complement strand
TCTCCCCCCCCCCCCCCCCCACTCATTATTATCCTGCCGTCTATAGTTTAGCATATACAAATTTAGTAAATCAGCACTGAGGGCTTTCCTTATAACCTTGGCAAGCCGATCTCAGTTCTCACACATGATCTCACAATTTCCATGATACAACCCTCTGAACATCTTGCTTGTCTGTTTTTAGCAATAAAACTCCAATCCAGGAAGCCGTGCCAGCTTCAAGGCTGACCACTTTCTCTCACTTGGGGCCAAAACTTCCTAAAATTGTGTCTAGACGAGTGGCTTATGATGCAACATCTTGAGACAAAGTTCTCCTTTTATTTTCTGGGAAACATTGATATTTTTAAATTTGTTTTTACATTTATTTTTTTTTTTTTGTCCTCCCCAACCTACCAGGTCTAAGAAGTTCATCAACTTTATCGAGAATTGTTTGGTGAAGAATTACACTCAGAGACCGCCCACTGACCAGCTCCTGAAACACCCGTTCATCAGAGACCAGCCGAACGAGAGGCAGGTCCGCATCCAGCTCAAGGACCACATCGACCATACGCGCAAGAAGAGGGGGGACAAAGGTTCAATCCCAGCTTTCATTGTTCTCACACAAACCTTCTTACCGTGATCATAGAAAAATACTCTGTTATGTACCTACGGATGTCAAATTCCTAATTCGATAAATATTAAATAACTTGCACAAATGCCCTACAGATGAGACGGAGTATGATTGGAGTCTAAGTGAAGACGAAGACGATGAGGCTCCCGAGCAGGAAGGGGAACCCAGGTACTTGTGATTTTTTTTTTTGTTGCAATTATCACTAAACCAAATGACTGAGTGTTTATTTTTCTCTCTCATTATCTTTTATTATAGCGACTATGATGCTCAGGTAAAAATCCTAGGCATGAGAGCTCCCATAAATCCCTTTAACGTTAGTGAGATAAGGCAATCTCTCTCTTCTGTACCGTGCGAGGGAGAGGTGGAATATGAGAGTTAGCCAAGTTCTTTGTTACTTTGATGAGACCAATATGGCCTCAATATAAAGCGCTATGTGCACTAGCAGACGGAATATCAACAAAATAGGTTTAGAGGTCTTAACCTCTACCTTATTTTTTTTTTCCCCCCTGCAGCTCTATAGTGAACGTACCCGGCGAGTCGACTCTGCGCCGGGACTTCATCCGGCTGCAGCAGGAAAACAAGGAGCGCTCCGAAGCCCTGAAGAGACAACAGCTCCTTCAGGAGCAGCAGCTCCGCGAGCAGGAGGAGTACAAGCGCCAACTGCTGGCCGAGCGCCAGAAGCGCATAGAGCAGCAGAAAGAGCAAAGGAGACGTCTGGAGGAGGTGAGGAGGGGGTGGCATCTACTGTCTGTACTGTATATGGTGGTTTAGAGAACAGATTAGTCAGTTTCACCTCAAAGCTCAAATCAAATCCTGCCCGCTGGTTTGTCTGGGAAATACAGCCTCCTTCCAACAGCAAGACCCAATTATTTAGTGTTTTCTTTGTTGTTTTTGCACTGAGATCAAAGGAAGAATATGAGATGAATCGGAATTTCGGACAGATTTGAAGGCAGGTCTCGTATTCATCTTGTGAGCTCAATCCCAAAAGTCTTCAGTGCATAGCCGAAAGAAAAGCCATGGCTTTGTTGCGTCAGTAATTCGAGATGTGGGATGTCAATAGTCGATTTAAATTATTTTTGTATTCAGATGGCTTTTACGCCAAACTTGTCAAATCAGTTTACTTTAATTGAGTTCCGGCTTGGCCTCTAAAAGTAGATGATGGAAAGAACGGAGACTATGAAGGCCGTTCTGCCTTTGTTCCTTATCAACAGCATCATCAACCGAAAACTTCTGAAGGAACTGTTTGTTTAGGGAAAATCGCAGGATGCACGCCGCATGCGTTTGTGTTCATTTCCTCCTTGTATTTATGTGTTATTTAGTCTGTTTACATCCTTGTGTAGCTTTCTGGATCTGAACCAAACTCTGAATTTAATTTAAATTCACAAGGCCAAATCTTAAATCATGGATATTGTGTCAATTAGTAAACAAAAACTCGTTTACTTTTGCATGGGTTTGAATTTCCTTCTCCCATAATGCACTCACTGTTGCCCTCTCCTGGTGTATTACAGCAACAGAGACGTGAGCGAGAGTTGAGAAGGCAGCAGGAGCGTGAGCAGAGGCGGCGGGAGCAGGAGGAAAAGAGGAGAGTAGAGGAGATGGAGCGCCGGCGTAAAGAGGAGGATGAGCGCAGGAGGGCGGAAGAGGAGAAAAGACGGAACGATCGCGAACAGGTAATCGAACAAGACGGCTGATGTCTTACCGACTCTTAGATATCAGGATTTTCTTCATGGTTGATGCTAATTTTAGGAATATTAGGATGGCATATTTTAGAATGTAAAATAATGCATCAACGCAGTATCGATAAGACTTAACAAAAATATGCTACAAATTGCTAAATAAGTCGAGCATTATTTGGAGGTAATTTATTTTAAGAAATTGAACTTGCCTAAAGAAATTATGTACAATTTTACAAAGCCACATCATAATTTTTGGCACCCCCCGCATCCGTTACTTTGCTTAACCTCCTTTGGTAACGTAAGCTCGTATAATGGTGATGAGATTGGAGAAGACAAAGCAAGGAGTCAAAAACCATTTCTTCCAGTTTTTTCCCCTCAGTGTTTTATATCCTCTCCTCTTAAGCTTCCCTCCAAAGGCTGTAGGTCTGACGGATTGGGACGGCCATGTTATGAGCTTTGAAGTGTTTTTTGTTTGGGTTTGCATGCATGCTTTTTTTTCCAGCTAAAAGGTTGAACCATGACCCAGTTGTAGTTTCTTGGCCGAGGCAGGGACACTTTATCTTAAATATGATGCAGTCCATGATACTGTATATTCTCACACGATCTTTGGGGTTCTGACCCCCGGCATCGGAGTGATCGTCAGCTCCTGATTATTATTATTTTTTAGTTTTTTTTTGTCTCATCTGATCATAGAATCCAATTCCAGGAGTTCCAGTAGTGTCTTGTGAACTCCTGGTGCTTTCTTTTGTGATTAGTTAAAGGAACACACTTTATTCTACCATGCTTTACAACTAGTTTTCGATCATAAAAGTGGCACCTAATTGCTGATTTGGTAACTTTGTGGTGGTGATCTGCGAAACGATGTCTAATCATCATCCTGCAGGCATGTTCATCACAGCACCTTCTTGATTGTTGCCCTAGTAGTGACTGTGTATTTATATTTCAGGCAGTGTCTGACCTATTTCCGTCTTGTTTCGTTTATATATTCTTGAATACAAGTGGCAAAGTTTTGGTGCTCCATCAGTACAGTCTTATAAACAGAATCACATAAACTGAGTGTTTGGCTCATTAGATGTGCACATTGATAATATAGATTTATAAATATATATTGATTGAAATATAAGTAAGTCTAAATATATATTTAATATAAATTGATTGAAAGGTTGGGGGTTCAAGCCCCAGTTTGCCACTCTTGATTAAGGCCCTTAACCTTACCTGCACCAGGGGCGATGTATCCTGGCTGACCCTGCGCTCTGACCCCAGCTTCCTAACTAGGAGATGTGAAAAAATAATTTCACTGTGCTGTAAGGTACACGTGACCACTCACTTACTCATCATCTATAAAACTTTATCCCTTATTAAGGTTTTCGGGGGGCCTGGAGCCTATCTCAGGAGGCTTAGGGCACTAGGCGGGGGGACAGCCTGGGTGCCAGTCCATCGCAGGGCGCGCGCACACACACCCACACACTATGGGCAAACTGGAAACACCAGTTAGCCAAATCTATATCCCTTTGGATTGTGGGAGGAAACCAGAGTGCCTGAAGAAAAAACCGACCAAACACGGGGAGAACATGCAAACTCCATGCACACAGAGACGGGAATCGAACCCGGACCCTGGAGGTGCAAGGTGACCGTCCTAACCACTACACCACCGTGTCGACTACTACATGTGACCAATAACTGAATAATTATGATTACGGTGGTTTATTGGTGTCGTTTTTCCACTGGAAGGTCCAAGGAGATATTATTTTATTTATAGGCTGCTTGATTGCGAGTTACTGAGATTTGGATTAAACCCATTAGAATCAATGGAGCATGAAATTGACCAATAAGAATTTAAGATTTGTTATTTCAACAAACATTTGAAAAGTTCTCCCATCAAAGGGAATTTGATTTGTGTGTGTTAGATTAATTTTTTTATCCTTGATAGCAATTTTAAAACTGAACCAACGTTTTTTAACTTATTTGTTTGATTGACAGGAATACATCCGCCGTCAGCTGGAAGAGGAGCAGAGGCATCTAGAGATCCTTCAGCAGCAGCTGCTTCATGAGCAGGCCATGTTACTGGTAGGAGCGCTGTGTCCTTTCCTTCTCATGTCCTCTTACTCTAGTCCAGCATTTCTAGTTCGGGAGTTTAGTGTTACTTCTGGCCTGTTCTTGTTAAGCTAAAATGAAACAATTTAAGATCGCAACATCAAAGATTCGCTAGATTCTCCAATGGCGTTGTGCATCATGCTCTGTATACTCCACGCTCCCAGAGGGAGAAGGTCCAGTCTGTCCGGCCGTAAATTTCTATAAGCCGAGTCTCATGACACGGCCGCAGGAAATGCCCAGCAGGAAGAGCAGGGGATTTCCCTCTATTCCCCTCTCTCCTGTGGTTAGGCCGGAGTCATTGTTCTTGTCTTTGCAGGGGGATGTTTATGTCGTAAACAGCCTGCGCCATGTCTCGGGGGAGAAAGTGAAAATGAGTTAATACGCGACTGCCGCAAACAACGTTAAATGCCTCTCTCTCAGGGTTTTTGTTGCCTTTTTTTTTTTTTTGTTTTAACCTCATTTTCTCCCATTTCCATCCATCACATACACATCAGCGAATAAACAAATACACTGTGTGTTTTAGAGATACTGGTTGGAAGCATGTAAGCCGACATTGTGATGTTTGGAGAAGGTTGCAGTTTTACGCTTTTGCATTTTTACTTGTCAGAGCTAAAGACATTTTTAATGATTTATCATTGAAATTTTCAGCATCTAGGACGAGATGCTCTAGAGCAGGGGTTCTCAAACCATTTACAGTCGGTGGCTTTTTTAACTAAAGGGGAAAAAAAACAGAAAAAAAACCCCTCTGTCACTCTTTACAAACTTAATGTAGGTATATTTAGTTAAATGTGTTTCAAAATGTTTATTAAAGACAGTATTTTTTTGTGTAAGTGTAAAAACTTTAACTGTAACAAAATTCGTCTGTATTAGCTCCGAGACCCCTCATGAGTACAATATTTTATCATCAGTATGTAAGAACGCATGTCATGAGTTAACACTCAGTAATTGTGGAGCTTTTTCATGGAGCTACGATCTGTGCTCAGGAGTACAAATGGCGGGAGCTGGAGGAGCAGCGGAAGGCGGAGCGGCTGCAGCGGCAGGTCCAGCAGGAGCAGGCCTACCTGCTGTCCCTGCAGCACGGGCCGAAACAACGCGCCTCCTCCCTCACCGCCCAGCCCGAGTGGGCAAAACTACCCCAAGCGCGCCCCTTAGATGGCCCCGAGCCCCCAGTTTCCTCTAACGCAGACGAGTGTCCACCAAAGGCTGAGCAACCGTGCCAGACCGAGAGTGACCAAAGTGTAAATCCAGACACAGTACAGAGTAAGCAAGTAGATGAGAACGAAGCCCTTACCGATGAGTGCAGGGAACAGACCGAAAGTGTGTCCGAGGACCCGAGCCCGTTAGTCACGCAGCCGGTGGGTGAGACAGACAGGACTGACGACGACCCCCTCGTCCAGTCATCTCCAGCCAGTGGTCTGGTGTCTGAAGCCCAGCCAATCGGAGAGGTGATGAGCCCCATGCGCTTGGTCCACCCAGTGTTGCCTGCTGCCACTCTGGCTTCTCGAGCTAACCCCAGCTCAGTTTTGCATGTGAAGAACGTTTAACTTAAATAACAGTTTAGGTAAAAGTGTGCTGGTGGGAGCAGCAGAAATCTGGTTTTCTTTGAATACTGATCTTTTAAAGAAGCATCATCATTCTCATTTATCCACCACATTACATTTTACTTCATTTTCGTAAAGCACAAGTTATGAGGGGTGTTCAAGTTAAACCAGGACTTTTGAAAACTCTTTGAAACCTTTTATTTCTTGCACTAATCCCAGAGTTTCACTAATGCTTTGATCACCATCAAGGTAGAAAGTTTTCACAGTACGGAGTCATGATCGCACTGCCTGCTTCATATCTGAAACCCTGGCCCCCCAGGAACTCCCAACATATGCCCAAACATGTGTAAATGGCTTGGAGCGAGATCAGAACTGTACACGGGATGCGGCAGTAACTAGCAGCCGAGTTCCCTTAATGGACGAGTGGTGTAAAGGAACGAAGGAATACGTGTGTAGTTCTGACAGACAGATGCGTCTCGTCCACACATTGCTGTCAAGCTGCGTCGACTTTCAAGGATCAGGCGTTCCCCTCGCTGAACGTTCACCAGATCGACTGCAGTGGGCGCCGAGCCACGTCAGCCAGGATCGCCACCCATGGACATATCACGGACATGCGATCGCCATATCACGGACATGCGGCTGCCTTTTAAAACATTTGCACCATTCAAATGTTTTACTGCAGCTAAGATTCTCATCACCGTACTGTGCTTAAAGTCTTCAGTAAACATCAATGTTTTATGCCTTCATTTACAAGAAATTTCATTACAAGTCCCAGGTTTTCTTGAACGCCCCTTGTACCTTTTTGATTTTGATCAAGTTGAATATTATCATGGTACTCGTACAGCTTTTGATTTGTTTACAATCTAAAATATGAACACACAGTCACCAGGCTCCTTGCAACAGAAACGTTTTGTTTGGCTAAATAATCTTAGATTAAGAAGAATTAAGATTACGATTATGTCCCTGCTGTAGAGGAAGTTTGAACACCATGTCGGTGAAAGACTCCTTTTTAAAATTTGGATTATTTCTTGCTGTTCATCCAGAAAGAAAACCATATTGCTTACCACCATAGTCATGAACCAAACCTTATCCTGTCCTAAATCTTTTTTCACTTTCCTACATTTAAAAATTTGACATTGACAAATGCCTTTTTATTTATTTAGCTATTTATTTCTTTTTGATTCAACCCACATTGGTCCTGTTTCCACATGTTTGTTTTTTTGCATGTGATAGTTTGGCTATGATTCCACTCCTTAAAGAACACTATTGTCTTTGGCTGTTTTTTAATATTTTGAAATATGTTGTGTGTATATATTTTTTTAAGCCTCTTACATGAGCATGAAACTTGTGTTGGCTTGCACATGAGCCAGAACCGCAATGTCCTAACACAGTTGTGTCTGTTTTGTCGCTTGCCGAGTTATAATCCAGACAAATCAACACCAGCATGCAGTTTCCTGGATTGGAAGAGTTGTTAATTCACTTCAATTTGTCTAATCCATGATTTTTGTCTGCTTTGTGCCAGGCTGATGAAAGATACCGCAAGAACCATCAGGGCTCTCCTCAGACAGCTCCACCCAAGCAGCCGCCGGTACCTCCTCGTTCATCTGAGCCCTACTCCAACGGGAACTCCGCATCCGAGTCCCCAAGCATGCACAAGCCCATGGAACCCCAGGTAATTCCCCACAGCTCTTCGGGTTCCTCAACTCTTCGTCCATTCAGGAAATATCCGTGTCCGTTTTCTGTTCTTTGGCCGTGATCACGCCTTTGTCTCACCATGTCCTTGTCTTTGATCCCCCACCCAACCCCCTCCACAACCTCTCCACTCCTTCTGTTCTTTCCCCTTCCACAAGGTCCAGTGGTCTCACCTGGCCGCTCTTAAGAACAACACCGCCGCTCCCCCCGTGGCGCGTTCCCATTCGTTCAGCGATCCAGCTCCTAGTTTTGCACATCTCCACCTGCGCTCTCAGGAGCCACACCACCCAGCTCACCCCGCACTCCCTGCACGCTCCGAGCATCCTCACCCTCTGCCCCATCCACAGTCCCGAAGCCACGAGACACCTGAAACGTCCCAAAATGACGAGGTTCCTCCGAAGGTAAGAGCAGATTCTGTCGTTCCCCGCACAAAATGAGATGCCTGTAAGTCTGAAAACGATTTAAACCAGACAGGAGGTAATAATTAATGATGCCGGATCACCACATTTTAATCTGCTGTTCCATTCAGTTTCATTTCAATTGTTCAGCGAATTGATTGCAATGAAATCCATTAAATCTACAGGATTCTGTTATAATATCACATAATCTAAGTAAACCAAGTGTCTTTCATTAGAAAGAAAAATATTCCTCTTCAGCAAGAGGCAACACCGCTAATGGAAACAAAACAACAGATTTATCAGTTGCGCATTTTTTTTTCCCCCTTCCTGTTTTTTTAGCTCCAGATAAACAGCTGTGTACAGCGTTTCAGTAAAAGCCCCAGAGGCACGCAGTTCGAAACATTCTAATGCAGATTAAATGAATTATACAGCTGATCATGAAAATCCAAACCTTGTGAAAGTTTTAACAGTGAATGATGAAGGTGAAATGGGAGTAAAGCTTGTTGAACTGACACATTTTTAGATCATATTCAGGTATAAATATAAAAGAAAAGCATGGAACGAAATAATTTACTATCTGTGATTGGTTTAAGGAAAGGTTGGTTTAACATCCATCTAGGAACCTCTGTAGTCCAACTAAGGACCATGGAGGCCACACGGTGTTTTTCCCATTTGTACAACCGTGGTAGGACCTCAGGCCAACATTCACACACCCATTCACACACTACAGGCAATTTGGGAACACCAATTCACGAACCACTACGCCACCTCACTCACTCACATGAGCACGCATGCACACGCGCGTACACACACACACACACACACACACACACACCAGCTTGCCGCCAGAGAGAGGAGAGGAGGAGGAAGGGGACTCCTGTGTAGGATGAATTTCTCTCTCACACACACACACACACACACACACACACACACACACACACACACACACATGAGCTTCATGATGCTTCATGCGCACACATGTGGACACAGTGTTTTAGTGTAAACAGTATGTGCACATGGAGGTTGACCATACGAGTGACGCACGAGCATGGGAGACGATTACTCGTAATACTGCTCGTATTTCAAGACCTTGCTCGTTTACCGAGTTAAAATTTATTTACGTCTTGCGAAACGCTGTATATATACACTAGTTTTTTTTACTTCTCAGGTTTATTGAATTGTTTTAAATATATATATATTATTTTTAATGTTACAAATGTGGTCAGGAATTGAACTGGATGCGACATACAACTATACTTTTTAGTCCTTCAAATTGAAAAGTGCTACAGTTTTGAAAGGAATAGTTATTTTTTTATATGGTGAGACATAATGCATAGTTCTGGATCATGCACATAAGCCGTTGTGATAAGCTCGCAATGTTCCTTTTTAACCTACATCACAATAAGCTACATAACAATGTTGGTGACCTTTGCATTACTTGGGCTTCTTTGTTCAGCTGTGTGTGTTTGTTTATTTTTAAGCATATTCACTCCATGTGCCTTTCTCTCAAAGGTCCCTTTGAGGACGACGTCCCGATCACCCGTACTGTCCCGTAGAGACTCCCCACTTCAGAACAACCAGCAAAGCAGCCAACCTGGACAGAGGACTGCTGGAAGGTCTGACCTCTATGTGTTTTTTAGATGCATGAGAAAAAAAAAATCCTATCTTAAACAGTATGTAATTATTTGGTATGAAACAAAGGACTGTGAAAAAACTTGGACCATTCCTCATTATTAAATTAAGAAAATGGGAACAAATGTTTTCATTCAACATGCTGTAAACTGACTAAAAAAAGATACAATTTAAAAATGTGTTGTTTGTGTAACATGAGCAGCAACCTTGTTTCCCCTCTCGTCTGTGCCAAAAACGACAAAGTTCAAAAAAGCCCTTCAGGAAGCAAAATATGAAGAAGTGACGGATGGTTAAGGACTTTTTTTTGCACAGTACTATATGTTGACACATTGATTATTCATTCTGTCTTCCACTGCTCGTCTTTCTGTCAGTAACGTGGAGCCGCGTCTGCTGTGGGATCGGGTGGAGAAGCTGGCTAGACCAGGCAGTGGAAGCTCTTCTGGCTCCAGTAACTCCAGCTCACAGACTGGCTCTCAGAGTTCTGGGGAGAAGTTCAGGGTTCGCTGTGAGTACACCTGACTATAATGATGAAATCATCTATGAACGCATGCTCAATTAACTTCAGTGGTTGTGCATGTCTGGGTTAAGTGCTCTGTGGTATTTGGTTTTTCTCAAAGATGCACAGGTTATTATAGGACATTGAAGTTCAAAGTGATTTTTCTCTACTTTCTGCAGCATCATCTAAATCCGAGGGCTCGCCACATCAACGCCCGGATGGTTCTAGCAAAAAGTCGGAGGAGAAAAAGGATTTTGTCAGACCAGCCAGGCCCTCTGTAAGTTTTTTATTTTTTTATTATTATTTATTTAATTTTTTTTTTTTACATGAACGAGCATGCGTACTGGTTTGTTTCCCGTGTCCTGCACGTGTAGACTAAATCTTTAAATTGCACTCTCAGGATCTCACTCTTCAGGCCAATGAGGTGCGTGCAATCGAAGAGACGCGTCCTCCTCACAAGGTGATGGATTACTCTTCGTCCAGTGAGGACTCCGATTCAGAAGAGGATGATGAGGTGGAACAGGAGCTCGGCAACGAGTCCACATCCGGCACCGAGGACTCGAGGGCAAGGTGCACACTTGATTTTATGCTTCTAATCGCATATATAATCGTTCTGCGCATTTAAAACTCGTGCCTTAAAATATCGAAATCCTTGTGTGTTGTCTTTAGTTCCTCGAAAGTTAGCAATGGTGAGACGGAGTCGGTGAAAACCATGATTGTTCACGATGAAGCAGAAAGCGATACAGCCATCACACCCTCTAAAGACGGCACTTTAGTACTCAGACAGGTACCAGAGGGCCACTTACTGTTCTCGTTTATTGTTTTACATGTTTTGTGTTTCACATCATCCATCCATCCCTTCTTCGTGTATGTTTAATAATTATATTTTTTTCCTCTACATTTATACCCGAAGAAACGGCACCAGCTTTGAGACGTGTATATATACATGCAAATCCGATTAATTCATTTGCTGGCCCCCTTGCTCCTTTAAAAAAATTTTTTTTTTTTTTTTCATTTATTTTTTTCCCCCCCACTGAGTATAGTCTCAGCTGTGCTTGTTTTTGCTTCCAGACTGTAGCAGAGAAAGTCCGATTGGTTCCCGGGCCTGGCTCGGGTCCTGGCCCTGGTCAGGGGCCTGCTCTGGGCCCCCAGGAGCGAAATGGCTTCGCAGGCCGTATTCACCTGCTGCCTGATCTCATCCAACAGAGCCATCACTCCCCCTCCCCCTCCATCACCTCCACCCCCTCCTCCAGTCACACCAGCCCCTCTATGTCCCCCCAGTCCGCCCTGGAGAGGCTACTTGCCAGCGAGGTATGTTTAGCCCTTGTACCACTCTGAAATGCTGGCTAGATTTTACGCCGCTTAATTTTGAACTACTCACCACTAATTCACGTCAGCACCCCTTCACGTAGACGCCGGGTGATGGACGAGCCGTAAGCACCGCCAGTGCCGTAGTGGGCTTGTTCAGGATACCTGTTTTCCTGCTTTTTGGTCTCACAGATATGAAAATTCTACTTTGGCTTGCATGTTGGTGTGTGATGTTGGCATTTGAAAGAATCACCCAGAGAGATCCCAAAACATTTCTCCCCCTGTCGGTTCCATAGAGGGAATTTCTTAAAGCTTAACCTCACAATGTTTTAGTATCATTTAGTTTTAGGACATTTCAGCCACGTTCTTGAACTTTTTTTAAACTAGCGAGACAATAACCGTTTTTTTTTTCTTCTTCTTCTTTTTAAACTATCCATTTTCAGCTCTCTTCATATTTCAGTTCATAATTCATTAACAACCCTCTTTGATTCATCTTCCACATTATTTCCAGTCTAACAGTCACTCATCTTTTCCCAGATCACTATTTAATCTTATTCTTTTTTTTTGTTTCTGTTTATAGTGCATATTTAAAAATTTATTAAATAATTTCCAAACTTTTTTATAATGGTTGAGACCAACCTATATCCCTGTTACTGTTATACGACTGTAAACGCTCCTTATCATTGACTTGTGATCTGTCCCACCCCCACCCCCCACAGACTCTCTCCGGCAGTAATTCTCTTCAAAAACACAAATCCTCTTCTTCCTTCACTCCCTTCATTGACCCTCGACTTCTACAGATATCGCCCTCTACTGGCAGCTCTCTCAACAACATGGGTAAGTCTTACATAAAAAAATTTTTTTTTTTAAAAAGGGGTCATTTAAAATGATGTTTAAAGGACAGTGGTGAGAACATCAGTCAGTCAGTACGGAAAATTATTTCTGCTTTGAATATATTGTCGTTCTCAAACTTGAGCAATATTAATAAAACAGACGATGACTGGGTTTGTTGTGCAGCAGTCATCGGGAACGACATCCGGCTCCAAGAAGCCATAAGGCCGGACCCCATGCGCAAGGGCTCGGTGGTCAACGTGAACCCGGTGAACACTCGGCCACAAAGCGACACGCCCGAGATCCGCAAGTACAAGAAGAGGTTCAATTCCGAGATCCTGTGTGCTGCACTCTGGGGTACGTACCCGACGATTCGAGTACTTCTGATAAGAACGTACTTATGATAAACAACTACTCTAGTAGAGAACAGGAAATTTACTTACTTTAAGAGTTTACTGGTGTAGCAGCAACCACAGCTTTTGTTTGTTCTGGCAATGAAGTTCGACTTGGAAATAACATGAATAGTGATGACCGTATAAGGTTACAAATATAAGCTGCACCGCAAGCAGAGTTGTTCGCCTACACACTTGCGTATTTTATGTACTGGGTTGAATGCAGCAATTACTTGATAGTAAGCATGTGAATCACCAGAGACCAGCTGATACGATATAGCAGTGATGGTTAAGACTGTGGGTGACTGATCAGAAGGTCAGGGGTTCGAGCACCAGCACCGGCAAGTTGCCACGATTGAGAACTTGAGCAAGGCCCTTAACCCTGTCTGCTCCAGGGATGCTGCATCCTGGCTGACTTTGCGCTCTCACCCCAGCTTCTTAACTAGGATATGTGAAAATATAAATTCATTGTGCTGTAAAGTTGTTGTTGTTGGTGGTCTTTCGGCTGCTATGCAGGCTTGGGACCGGCACTGCATCCAGTGGCTAGGGGGTTTGGGCACTGGCCACCAGTGCCCCCATTGTGCCGACCTTATTATTTGTACTGCAACTCTGTTAGTATTCTGATCTTTACAAATATCATGATCATATAGGGAGATCTTTAAAGTCCCTCATTTACGTCCCACTCGCCGCGTTAACATGCCTTGCGCTTTCTCTGACCTTCCGAGCCCCTAACCAAGCAAGTTCGCAGCAGCTTTGCCAGATTTAGCGACCATGCCCCTTTACACACCTGCAGAAGGGAGAGGCCATCTAGGTTGTCAGCCCTTTGGAGTGAGCGAGGGGTGTACAAAGATTTGGGCGCACACCCGTCATTACTGCCTCCGTGACTTCTATCTACCATATAGAGCTCCTATCTATCATCCAGATTGCTATGTTTTGCCTGCCAATGTGTGAATAGTTTAGAGAGTGCCACCTGTAGGATTATAGAGGAATGGCGGCATTTTGCCGCCACAAATGCGAAAAAATTTCTGCCTCATCCCTAATCAGTTTTCCCCATCTCTAATAAATAGCATGTCAAGGCCACAGCATCCCTGTTAATTTGGTTTCCAAGTCAAACTATAGTGATATATCATGAACAGGTTTGCTAGCTCAAATTCTCTTCATATCGTATGGCTAAGCTTGGGATTAAGCAAGTTTGTTGGACATTTTTTGCTGTAACGAGCTGGATAGGAGATGTTTATTACATTAGTTTGTCCTCCTAGTTCTGATGAACCTCATTGTTCTCCCTATGTAGGGGTGAATTTATTGGTGGGAACGGAAAGTGGCCTTCTGCTTTTGGATCGCAGTGGGCAGGGTAAAGTTTACCCCCTCATCAACCGGCGACGTTTCCAGCAAATGGATGTTCTGGAAGGGCTCAATGTCCTGGTCACGATATCGGGTAAGATCCACAGAGCCAAAAAATAAAATGGATATCGCTTCTATTATTTAAAGAGATTTACAATTTGATTTGACGACTTTGTTAATGTGTTTGTTTGGTGACAGGAAAAAAGAACAAACTGCGAGTGTATTATCTGTCCTGGTTGAGGAACAAGATCCTGCACAATGACCCAGAGGTGGAGAAGAAGCAGGGATGGACTACAGTGGGAGAGCTGGAGGGCTGTGTGCACTACAAAGTTGGTACGTATTAGTTATGCATCACGGTTCCTGGTTTATGTGACATGGTTCATTATAGAAACATGACTTTCAAAGTCCATGATGGACATAATAAACTTCTGTGTTTCCTCTTTTACAGTAAAATATGAAAGAATCAAGTTCTTGGTGCTCGCCTTGAAAAGCTCCGTGGAGGTCTACGCGTGGGCACCGAAGCCGTATCATAAATTCATGGCCTTTAAAGTAAAGTTGATGAATAAAAAAAAAAAAACAATTGAAAGCACAGGCATTGTCCAACTCGTGCTTTAATGTATTTAATGTCTTCACTTCTGTTTGTTCCTGCAGTCATTTGGGGACCTGATACACAAGCCCTTGCTGGTGGACCTGACGGTAGAGGAGGGTCAAAGGTTAAAGGTGATCTACGGCTCCAGCTCTGGATTTCACGCCGTCGACGTGGATTCGGGCGCTGTTTACGACATCTATTTACCAACCCATGTAAGCCCCATGTGCACGTCTGCGGCATTCTCAATAACAGGATGCTGTGACAGGAAGCCTAAAAATATGTCCTACCCTGTGGTTAACATTTACACTGTCTTCAGTTTTATAGATAATACCCTGTGGTTGACTTATCTGATTAACCCTGGCTTTTTTTTCTTTCTTTTTTCTTTTTTCACTTCTTCTAATTTGATAGATTCAGACCAGCATCCAGTCGCATGCTATTATCATCCTTCCCAACACAGATGGCATCGAACTGTTGGTGTGCTACGAGGACGAAGGCGTCTACGTCAACACATACGGGCGCATCACCAAAGATGTGGTGCTGCAATGGGGAGAGATGCCCACCTCTGTGGGTACGGTCAACACATTAACACACCACAGATATGAGCAGAAAGCATGGAGGATCCGGCATGTTCTCTGATAAACCAGTGATGAATTAACATAGTAGTATCGGTATCATCCAAAACATGGTATTGGTTCTAAAGTGTCTCACCTACTGTAGGTGAAAAAGTACATTTTCAAATAGGATCATATAACACCATTTTTCATAATGCTTCTTATCTCCTAATCCATGCTTCATTTCTTATTTTTTTCTTTTTTTTTTTTTTTTTTTTTAAATATGCATACCCCTTTTTTTTTTTTTCAGATAAAAAGAAACACATTTGCTAAATACAATTTCATCCCCTTTTATGTAGTGTCCGTAACCTTTTATTTTTTATTTTTTATTAAAATCTTTCAACAATCTTAATTCTCATTCAGATAAAGCTTGGCCAGACAGAAACTGGAAAAATGTATTATTCTAAAATGCGAAATTACGATATTGCAAAATTAATCTGACGTGGTTACGGACACTACAGATTTTTTTTTTTTGCTTTTTAGGCTTTTACCAAAAACCATCTTGGAATTTTAATGTTAACAATAATTATTGGGCAATTTACAAAAAGCTATTTTAACTGAATAAACTATAGCTTTCTATGTTTTATGGCCATAAAACATAAGGTGTGCGTCTAATTTGGAGCATTTAAACAAAACCACTGTTAGTAATTTGGAGAAAGTTAATCCTTAATTTTGCATGAAATGCTTTTAATTTGGGCAACAACTTTTACAGATGATATGCTTCTAGACACTTACACCAATTTTAGTATTAATACTCGTAAAGAAATATGAATAATTCACATTTTTTATTATTATTGTTTGACGGCAGTATAATGCTGAAAAATTGCCGTTTTTGGGCCACATATAAAATCATCTCTCTAAAACGGCTAAAGTTAGCAACTTGAAATTTTTAAAGAAGCAAGACTGGTCACTTCCCCATTACATAAACTTCAGAAGTAGCTTCTTTGGCCACATACATTTTCTGTATTATTTGTGTAACATAAATATTTTTGTTTTGGCCGTATAGAAGCGAATTAGTCGTTGGAGTCAGATTTGTTCGTCCAAAAGCACGTGCATAATCATTTGATTTGACACACCGCATCGTTTGTTTTGCAGCGTACATCAGGTCTAATCAGATCATGGGCTGGGGCGAGAAGGCCATAGAGATCCGCTCGGTTGAGACGGGCCACCTGGACGGGGTGTTCATGCACAAAAGGGCGCAAAGGCTGAAATTCCTGTGTGAGAGAAATGACAAGGTGAGGCTAATTTCAAGCTGCACGTCTTCACATTGGGGTAAAAACTAAACATTTCTTTTAGAGGATTCTGATGAAAAGTATTTAAATATTTAAGCCAGAAACTGTGGTTTCTCTTTGTTTTAACGATTTCTTTTCTCTATCTTGCTGACACCTCTGTTCTTGTCTAGTGCATTACTAAAAAAAAATAAAAAAAAGTAAAATATGGGTAATTAAAATAGATAAAATATCTGGAGCATTTTCTTATAATTGTACAATTTTCACAGAACACAAACAGTGCAGCTGTACTGGTAATGTTTATTTATTTAAAGTCTGGAGGTGTAAAATGTGGGCCGTTCACGTCAAACCGGGACTTTTGATTGTGCAGAAGAACAGAACACCGTAAAACCCACCTTTATTTCTCTAATTCAGCCCCTGCTACACTAATGCACTTATCCCAGTATTTCACAAGCACGTAGATACCATCAAGGTAGAAAGTTTTCTTAGTACGGTGGAGCTATTATCGGACTGCGTACTTCACATCTGAAACGCTGGCCTCCCTGGAAATCCTTTAAGATCCCAAACATGTGGAAATGGCTTTGAGCGAGGTCAGGACTGTACAGGGGATGTAGCGATAACTCCCAGGTGATTTCCTGTAATGTGGTTCGTGAATGAATGTACAGTTCAGAGGCGTCTCTTGCACAAGTTGTCGAATTTTTAAACATCAGGCGTTCCACTCGCCGAATGTTTATGGGAAAGACTATGCTAGGCTTTGAGACATCTCGTCATTGCCATTCGTATGTTTTACTGTGGCTAAGAGTCTCATCACTGTACTGTGCTTTGAAGTCTTCTGTAAATGTCAGTTCTTAAACCTTCAAGAAATTTCATCACAAGTCCCGGTTTGACTCGAACAACCCTTTATAGGCATCTTAATGGGCTCATAATAAAATTTGTTCAAGTGGTTGCCTAGTCATTCCCATTAAGTGTAGAATGAGAAATTAATGTTGCTTTATACTTCTCCCAATTAATTTTTTAATCTAGAATAATGAATGTCTTGAGTGCTTAACGATGAAACGCATGCAGAGCGAGTGAATTGTGACTTTGTTTCTTAATAATGTCGAACTCTCGTTTCTCCTGCAGGTGTTTTTTGCTTCTGTACGTCCCGGAGGCGCGAGTCAGGTCTACTTCATGACCCTGGGCCGCAGCAATCTGCTCAGCTGGTGAAGCTTCTGATTTACGAAGCGACTTTTTTTCTTTTTTTTTTTTTTGTGTGAAACCACTGTCGAGCCGGCATTGAAATAAAAACATTTCAGCCTCGAGCTGAAATGTCTCTTTGGGTCCTGTAGTCCATTAAAGCAGCAGCGTGCTTTTCAATAGCTGTGACCTGTGAATGCAGAGACGTGGATGGGAGTTGCCATGACCCCTACAGCCAACTCGACTGCGGAGGCTGGGCATCCGACATGCTAATCCAGACTTTTCTTGGAGATCTATAACACTTTTAACATTCAGGGGCTCACCTTTTTGAAAACATTGACACATGGAGGGATCTAAAGCGCATGAACAGTTACTAATACAGTTTACGTCAATGTATTTGTACAGAACTCTGTGAAGGGAGCTTGCATGTTGCCTCTCTCTGTCTTTCTCTCGCTCTTATTCGCGCTCTCTTAATCTGTCTATCTCTGGCCACACTCGAGGGAAAGCAGGGGTGGGGCTTCATGGCAGCAGGTGATGAAGGAGCTCTGCTTTTTTTTTTTTTTTTTTTTTTCTCCTGTGAATTTGTCAACTGCCAAAACATCAGTCATATACTGTATTATCGTGGTAGTCCGGGTTACTTTGGGGGCTTATTTACTCACCGGCGATTTAAACAACATCGACCTTAGTCCGTTGAGATTTTACGCTGATGAACTTGCAACGTTGTTTCATATACAGTACATTGAGTGTTTTTATTTTTTAAGTATTGCACTTGATAAATAAATTCTTAGTTTCCTTCTCATTGTGCTGGTCATGTATCAGGGTGATTTTATAACTGATGCTTTGAATACAGAAAAAAAAACACACATGCACATATCAGTCTCACACAATGTTGGCCTGAATAAACTATTCAGATTTAGGATTTCCCAGATTACTTCATCCTGACTGGGGAAGTTTTTTTTTTTTTCTGTCTATAAGACTAGACAATATGTCATTGATGAAAAGAAAAAAGTGTTACTTGCGGTAAATGGTCAGAATTCACCAGACAGAGCTATAACAGAACAGAAAATTCTTAAAATTCTAGATTACATCATAATACTTTAATAATATATAATTTATTTAACCCTGAAAGTAGCCTCATTGATCGCCCCCCC
>JAOVVA010000028.1:4831660-4848512 GCA_028565275.1 Leiocassis micropogon | reverse complement strand
GGATGGGTCAGACAGGTCCGGAGGGCAGAGGGAGTCTGGATCACTGGCAGCTCAGGAACAACATGTGTAGCTCGACAATTATACATGTATATTATGCATTTTTTTAGTTAAAAAAAAAAAAAAAGTGATCATCCGATAAAAATAAATAAATTATATTAAGGTAAAGCCTGTATTGATTGTACACGTGAATTTAATCTAAGATGCAATGTCTGGTACAAACCCTCAAGAAAAAGATTTCATTTGTGCATTAATCAATGATAAAAAAAAAACAAGACACTGACACACTGTGAGAAAATGGGAGAAGTTTTCTTGTTTTATTCTGGATGCCATGGCATTCTGAAATAATGCTGCATTGTTTCAAATACTGCAAGTTGATACAGACTACGGCCCAGACCCAGCATCTACGAAGCCGTAGCTGTTAGCCATGATGGCAAAGGTAGGCTCCCATAGCATCCTGGGATTTGGCACAAGGATAAACATAAATAAACAGGGGGCAAAAAAAAAAAAGTGGCATCTATTAAGCTTCAAAACGCTGTTGCGACAGGAAACAAAAGTGTCTGGAAGAAAAGTATGCACCAATATCAAGCTATTAACAGATAATAATCATAAAAACACAGTAATGCAATGAAGAGAAATAATACAGCATTCGTTATACAAGATTGAATTTCATCCACTTTTCCCAGACATCCATTTAGAGTGGACAGATGGACTCTCCGTTCTTGCCTGGCTGACTGTTTTTTTTCTTCTTCTCTTTTTAAAATTTCTTAGTTTAAGAGCATCTTTGGCGAAATTTGGACATTGTGTGAGAGACGTGCTAAAAATCATGGGCGCTTCTCCCGTCTGCTTCTTTTGCCACTGTTTATTGTTTATTTTTTTCCAAAACTTGTACATAAGGGAAGAAATGACATCACGTCGTGCAAACGTAATGCCCTGCGTTCATCATTCATGTAACAGTATACAAAATAAAATATTTTCTTAAATAGATAGAAACGTTGCAGGAAAATAGAACCGTATCAAAAGAAATACCAGCTGGAGTTCACAGTCATCGGATAAAACACCCCAAACCAGCTTCCAGCGAGCATCACTGGGACTTGAGCCCCACGCTGTTGCTGTTCAGGGGATACGAGTAGGCTTTGCCCAGCACGATGCGGTCTCGCAGCAGCTTGAACAGCACGTAGTAGTTGCAGAAGAGGATGAGGCCCAGCGAGAGCGTGTGATTCCAGCGCTCGGAGCGCAGCAGCGAGTACAGCTGGTAGAGCACCACGCTCGACTCGATCCCGATCAGAAGGTTCAGGATCCTCAATGGCTTATGAAACAGGAACTGAGGAGGAATGAAGAGATATTAGTGTTATGCTCATGGCTCCGAGGGTGAACTGTTATGCAGAATTTACATTTAAGTCATTTAGTCAGAGAGATGTGTCTTTTGTGCTTTTTGTCCTTTTTTCAATTTTTGTATTGACCAGGGCTTAAACCAAGTAGATTTACTCCCTAATGTGACCTCATATAAGAGAAGCCGCTCGGCCAGCATTGTTGCTCAGCACTGCTGTTTTCTGTTCACTGCTGTTCCTTTAACAATTAATATATAACTAGGCCATTTCAATGAAAAATATATTGGTTACTACAGAAACACCTGCTTGTTTATGCAATTATCCAATCCTTTTGCACCAACATGTTGCGTACAAATGATGCACATACAGGATAAGAGCTTCAGGACATGCCAGTATTCAGAAAGCTTCTTAGAATTCTCTCATGAGAGCTCTTATCTTAGCTTAAAAAGTCCTAGCTGGGAGTCCTAGACTAAAAGTGAATTATGAAACTTGTCAGAGCAACTCTGAGTAAGGAAAGTACAAAACCTTTATCTTAGTGAGGAGGTGTGGTTGACCTCGTTGCTAGGGATGACGCAGCAATTCAAGGACTGTGATTGGTTGATAAAAAAAATCTGTAAAGGTCTTAAAACGCACGCATTGTGAAAATAGAATCCAGTATATGATAATTGAATAGACAGTAAAATCAATGTTTATATATAAAGCAATTATGTAATCTTGTATACAGGCTACTTAATGCAAAGTTTCTGTTATAGGATAAATATCGTAAAGTAATTAAAACAGCCAAATTTTGAAAATGTGTCTACTTTTGGAGCAATCGATTTCCACACAGTAGTCACAGTGAAACCTCGGATTGCGAGTAACGCGGTTTACGAGTGTTCCGCAAGACGAGCAAAGATTTCTAATAAATTTTAACTTGGAAAACGAACAAGTCTTGGTTTACGAGTACCGAGTATCATGCATCACGCATGCGCTTCTTGTTTTGACACCAAGCGTCACGTGATCACAACTGAGCCAACGGTTTTTCTCTCTCTTGCGCTGCAGAATTGTGGGTAATCGCCTCTCCTGCTGGGTCTTAGTACTGGTATAAATCAACATCTGTGCACGCGTGTACTGTTTACTACAACACTGTGACCACGTGTGCATGTAAAACATTTTATTTTGTGTTTGTAAGCGTGTGTACAGTTTCTTATAACACACATGTGCGTGTAAAGCAAAAGCAAGTCTCATTAGAGAGGTTAAAGATCCATTTTCACCCTCTGTATTAGCCTGTCTTATTTGTGCGCGCATGTAATTTGACACCGAGCCCCTTCACACCTACACACTCTTGCCTTTAGACCCCCCCCACACCCCCTCTCGGCTTCACACACACACACTTTCTCTCTGCTCTACGCAGAAACACTGCTCTGTCGCAATCCTTTTCAAAGGTAAAGTACAGGTTCATTTGTTTGTTTGATTTTACAGCAGTGATTCCGTTAGTATACGCTTACGCGAGTGTCATTAGCGATGTTCCTTGCTAATTTTTCCTTTTTTATTTATTTAATTTTTGGGATTTTTTCCAGATTTTCTCCCTAATTTAGTCGTGGCCAATTCCTCCCCGTCACCTTCCTTCAGTCGGGAGGGACGAAGACTATCACGGTTTCCTCCGAACCGCGTGACGCCAGCCGACCGCATCTTTTCGAACTGCTTGCTCACGCACCGTTGGGGGCGGAGTAACACACTCGGAGGAAAGCGCTAGCCGCTCCTTCCGCGTGCGCGAACTCACAGACGCCCCTGATTGGCTGTAGAGCCGTGATTAACGTGGGAGCACGAAGTACCTCTCATCCCTCCCCCCTGAGAGAGCTCGGCCAATCAGCTCTCTCTGTGCCTCCGGCAAAAGACAAAACAGTCTTTCCGTTAATGTGTGCGTGTCTGTGTGAAATTCAAATAAGAGAGGAGAAAGGTTTAGTGTGAAGGATGAGAAGGGGGAGACGGGAGGGGCTGAAAGTAAGAGTCTCCTCTTACTTTAGCTTCACACACGTACACAAACACATACACATACAGAGCGCCTGCGCGAATAAACGGGAAAACACTTGTCTGTCGAATTTATATTTATTATTTATTATTTTAAAAAGGTAAAGTGCAGGTTAATTTGTTTTATTTTTACTTTATATTTTGTATTAATATACTTTATTTTTAGGGCTGTGGAACGAATAATTTGAGTTTCCATTATTTAACGGGAAATTTGCTTTGATTGGTTTATAATATGAGCCCGCTTCCGGAACGAATTATGCTCGTAATCCAAGGTTCCACTGTACTATATTTAAAGTTCTTACATTTATTTACCATATTGATTTAATTACTTGTGATCTATTTCAGATGGATGGGAGCAAAATGGCTCAGCTTTTACCAATTTACATGGTTGCAGGACAGTTTTTTTTTTTAATTTAAGTTGCACTTTTGGAAGAAGGTAAAACAACAAGAAAACCAAATTGGACAGAAGAGCAGTGTTTACTTTTAGCTTTAGTGTTTGTACAATATTTCTTCTTTCCGCCATTTTGTCCTCTGCTATAGAAACTCTTAAGCCTCTTAAAAGTCCTCCTCTCTACTCTTAACAATTTTTTACCTGAGCAGCTCTTTTTCGGTTTAAGATGTTTTGTGAATTTTTTTTTTAACTTTACTAAGATTTAGTCCTAAATTCAAGGGGAAATTCTAAGAAAATGAAAACGAATTTTCTTAGAATTTCATCACTGGGAGCAACTTTTAGGCTTAAGAAGCTTTGTGAATACAGGCCCAGGAGTTTAAAGTGAATGGTGTGAAAAATTGAATACAGGGTGTCTGAAAACCAACATAATGTAGTAAATCTACATTAGAGCTGTGATGATGCAGCAGATGATGACTCACTTTGAATCCAACCAAAATTCAATTCAATTTTATTTGTATAGCGCTTTTAACAATCGTCATTGTCCCAAAGCAGCTTTACAGAATAATAATTTTAAAAAATTCTGTAGGAATCTGTAGGAAATTCTAATCAAAGTTGTGTCATTTGTCTTAATTTCTTACAGGCTTTGAAGTAATTAAAAATGATGACTAAAATACATTTAAAAAATGTTAAAATGTCAGGTTAAATGTCATGTTTTTCTTGCTAATCTTTCTCTGGTCCAGTAGGTGGCGGTATTGTAACTAATCTTGCAAAGCCAGACTATTTTACAAGTACTTTGCAGAGGATACTAATGGTTCGTATTTTGTGCAAATAATGTGGTATGTATATTTTAAAGGAATTTGTTGATTTTGGACTGTTTAACGGTGGAAAGTTTACCTGAATCATTTAAAATTTTTATTAATTCTGATTCAAAAACTGATCCCTTGATTCAGTGAATCGTCAATCAAATTGCATACTCGATTTATTCACACAGCTTTAAACTGCATAAACTTCAATTTAAACTTCAACCTTGAGGCGGATGAGCTAAAATAGCATCTTTATCTGTGCAGTTGTGCCTGCTAGTTGAATACAGCCTTCCTGCCAGCTCGACTCTGGCCGTTCTCCTATCACCTGCTGTTGTTTTCACCCACAGAACTGGCACTCAAGGAATGTTCTCCGTGTTGTTTTGACCCATTCTGTGTAAATTGTAGAGAATGTTGTGTGGGAAAATCTAAAAGAGATCAGCAGTTTCTGAAATTTCGATACCAGCCAGTCTGGCACCAAGAGCCATGTCACAGTTCGAGTCAGTGAAATCACGCATCATCTCCTTGCTGACGCTTAATTAACTGACGCACTTGTTTGTGCAGCTGCCACATGACTGGCTGATTGAAGACTTGAATGAATGAACAGCGGCATGTGTGTTCTTATTTAACACATTCATGTATAAATTATTTATATACAAATCCAGTTTATTTATTTATTTCTTTTTGATTTTTTTTTTTAAATGGCCTGGTGAGAATTTTAATTCTATCTAGAGCCCTTTTTTAAATAATATCAAAAAGGCTAATACAGTATTGTGCCAATAATAATAATAATAATAATAATAATTAGTTGTTGTTTTTATTTATTTACTTTTTGAGCTTTTAATTCCCAAACATTCAGGTCTAAAATATAATTTCTGAAGAAATGTATTCACACAAAAAAATTACACACACTAAAAATAAACCTACATTTTAAAACTGTCAGGCATTTATTACTATGTACAAAGTTAGCCTGTGAAAACAAATAGACTACAGAGCTACAGAAACTAATAATCCCAATTAATTTTAAGGCTTTAAAAAAATTGACTGTCCATGTGTAAGGACACCATGTATGAAAGGGTGTGTGAGATTATACATTGCATCGAAAAAAAATCTGATATTGCTTTATTGGCCACCAAACTCACCTGACCTGAACCCTTTAAAGAATGTATGGGTATTGTCAAGAGGAAGACAGGATACAACCCTGACCAAACAATACAGATGAGCTGAAGGCTGCTATCAAAGCAACCTGGGCTTTAATAACGCCTCAGCACTGCCACAGGCTGATCGCCTAAAGGAGACCTGACCAAGAATTGAGTGCATGAATGAACATAATTTTATGAAGTTGAACATTTCTGTATTGTGAATCCTCTTTGGTTTATCTCAGGAAATATTCTAATCATGGATTTTCATGAGCTGTAAGCCGTCATCAACAACAACAAAAAAAGAAGCTTGAAATATTTCACGACGTAATAAATATAGAATATTAAATTACCAAAACAAAACCAAAAGGTACTTACATAAAATCTGGCGTGCGAGACGTCAGAGGGCAAGGCCACGTTATACGGCCCCACAGCCTTGTACAGACAGCGACTGTGTCGCACGAGCACACCCTGAGGCCAGATCGTGTTCTCTGACCACCTGATAAACAGAAGAAATATATTCATCAGCTTTTCTGCAGAATATGAGAGTGTGGAAAAATGCATGACTTATTAAATAACTAAACATCTGTTTTAGATCTAGGCAGGCAATTTAATGTTCTAACTGCTGGTGCTATTTAACACAATTACGTAAGACGTTCGAGCTAATTTATGTAAATATAAATTCACCTAATATGAAAAGTAACGGGGAAAAATACTAAAGAATGAAAACTAGTCTATTTAGAGCCATTTCCCTTTCTTTTTTCCTCTTGCGGGTAAAATTTTATTGAATGCTATAGTGAAAGCACAGTAAATGTAAAGGGCACTGAGTACATACAAGGGCCGTTCAAGTCAAACCAGGACTTTTTATGGTGCAAAATAACAATTAAAAAAAAAAGAATAAACCGATTTTACTACGCAATATTTTATTAAGTAAAAGTAATACAAAACTCCAACCAAGTCACAAGTATTCTACTCACGATCAACTTTTATTTCCTGTCCTTTTCAAATGGTCAATCGTTCCATAACGATGCTTGAGAACTTAAGCATTTAGTCATGAAATCGGTTTATTCTTTTTCAATTACCCTGTATAATCCCCTGGTACACTTTATCCCAGCGATTCACTAGTGCTTGGTTAACAAGAACGTTTTCTCAGTACGCCGGAGCCATGTTTGGACTGCCAGCTTCACATCGGGACCACTGGCCTCCCAGGAACTCCTTTAATAACCCAAAAATGTGGAAATGGCTTGGAGTGAGGTCAGGACCGTACGAGGTCAGGATCGATTGTGTGTACAGTTCTCACAGACGGATGCGTCTCTTCTGCAAGTTGGCGACGAGTTATCTGTCGATTTTTAAGGATCAGGCATTCCACTTGCTGAATGAAGATGCTTTAGTATGCTCCGAGCAATACCTCGATATTTATTTGGTCACTCGCGGATGTACGGCCTCCTTTGAAAAGTTTGCACCATTTAAATGTTTTACTGCGGCTAAGAACCTTATTCTCATTTCTGTAAATGTCAATCGGTTTTATGTCTTCGTGCACAAGAAATGTCATCACAAGCCCCGCTTTGATGTAGTATTTGAGGCAATGGAACTGTGGTATATAGTAAAGAAATAAAAAATCTTCAAGATTATACGACAGGTCAGGTCACCTTTGGTTACTAGGTAGACTGCAAATAGCAGCATCAGTGCTTTAAAAAAAAATTGTATTCACACTCACGTGTGTTGTGGTGCGTTGCTGTAGGAGCCGTGCTCGAGTCGCTGCCAGCGGCCCAGATGTGCGGCTGAGCGGTGCAGCAGGTCGCAGTAGCTGGGAGGAAGCAACTGACTCATCAGCATTACGAATGCGTTGATCCACACCATGATCAAGTGCTCACATGACCAGCGCATGTCGTAGTACTGTGTTTTCTGTGCAAACACACACACACAAAATATGTATTTATACTCCACAGTTGAATAAACGGAGCTGAATTTTGTCTGCCTGGAGTGTCTCACTCCGTGACTCACACTCACCTGGACAAAGCAGAGCGGTAAGAAGGCCACGTAGTAGGCACTGAACAGCGAATTAAAGAGCACCTCTTTGATGCGACGGTTAAAGTCACTCTTGAGCTCCTCTACCTCACTGCGTATGAGCTCGGGAGAGGGTGGGCACGTGTGTGCGGGAACCTGGGCGGGGCTGAAGAATTGCTCGCGCAGGTTCTCGCGTACAAGCGCCAAGAAGTCCTTGGGTCGTTGTAGAGAGCTGTCTGTCCCGTCCGGTTCTGTAAACGAGCAGTCTGTCGGCGCTTGCTGAGCTCGGCCCTCTTGGTGAAAGCAGCACAGTGGTACATACACACCGAACCTACGGGGAAGAAATGTGCGATACACTTTAGCAAAGGGCGGGGAATCCATTCAGTTATATAATATTTGAGGTATTTTGATGTACGGCCACACTGACTCTGGAATCAATTCTTTAAAATAAGATTTTACTTATTTAAATGTATTTGCATTAGAGGTGGTCCTCTATTGCTGTTCCTCTAATATCCTCCAGGTGGCAATAAACTATTAATTAAAAAAAATTATAATAATAATAGTCAGGAGCTTTATGAAATCATGATGCTTATATAATTACAAAACAATTCAAATTGGCACTGAACAGGCATTTGTAAGTCAATAAATGATAGTTTTTTTTAATGGCAAACCTCAAGTCTCATGAAGCCTGAATGATAAATGTGTTGCATGACTCCAAATTTGGATTAAACTAAATAGAAGTATGTTAATAGGAGGATTTCTCACATAAATACGGGCACATTCAGTGTATATGTTTTATTTTTTTATTTCGAATGCTGTTTAAAGGTTTAAACCAATACAAAGAGGAAAAAAAAGCATCATTTTATATGAATAAATCCCTCCAACGGTCCAAGCTAGTCACAATCACTGAGCATTAAAGACACCAAGGCAAACAGGCAGCACAATGCTAGGGGCAGAGCTCGTTGCAAAATGTTCACATATCACTTCAGAGATTTGGAATTAATACAAGGTTGAAAGGTCAAATAAAAAGGTAATTCCAATATAATCCGAAGTGGCAATGCGTTAGAATTATGTCACTTTCGAAAATTACATTTTTAATTAAAAATCGAATATTGCCAAGAGTATCCTTTCACTCTAGCTGTAGAATTAATTTTAATTAACTTTTAAAAAGAAAAAAAAACTTTTTTTTTAACCTAATCGCCTTGCTTTTTCAATATGCTTTGCCCATCAGTTAGTCCTGCTTTGTCCATCTTGTCGACAAGCTTTCGTATTGCTCCGTTAAATTTGTTTTAGGCTGAGTGGCGAGCCACAAACGCACTGCTGTTCCATCAGTGAAGAAAAAAAAACTCTATTTCTACTGCCATTTTTTTATTACATTTTTTTTACACCATGCATTTTTACCCAAGTGTTTGTGATCTCCACTGATGATTTTATTTATTTATTTTATTTTATTTTATACCACATTTCTTCCACGAAGTTGCTGGACAGTTTTTACCCCAATTCCAGTAAATTCAAATCTACTTAATTGTTTTAACTATTCGACCCTTCTGAAGTCGGGACTTTTGTAAGGCACCGCAGTGTATAATATATAAATAAGAAATACATTGATGGAGGAATAAAAAATACAAATTTACAGCCATTCGCTCTATGAGAGACAGATTTTCGTAAAACACGATGTTAACCGACGACAGTTTGGCTCTCTAGACCAGACCGTCTCATTTCAGTATGGCCTTCAGCATAGACCGCGTACTCCTCAAGCAGCCAACCACAGAAGTGGTGTGGAATTATGATAGATAATTATCAATATTAACTGATATGGTTAAAAGAATATTTTATTTCTTGCCATATCGCCCACCCAACTTGTACACTTTGAAAGTGTGCTTAATAACACAATTTAAGTCCCACCTTCATGTTCTAGGTTTCTATCCAATGACAAACACTGGTGGCTCATTGGTAGGTGTTTCGCCTGCCATGCGGAAGGCCCGGGTTCGATTCCCAGCCAGTGCCCAAACCCCAGCCACCGGTCCCAAGCCCGGATGAAATGGGAGGGTTGCGTCAGGAAGCGTAAAACCTGTTCCAAGTTGTAGTGCGGACTGGGTATTCCGCTGTGGCGAACCCTTGCCGGGAGCAGCCGAAAGACCAACAACAACACAAGCTAGCTAACAGAAGCTGTTTGACAGTTTTGCAATCGTTCTTTTTTTTATTTTTATTATTACACTAATCATCATCATCATTATTCATAAATCAGTTAATAATACATAAATGTGGTTCAGACACTGAGAATTAATAATTAAAATTTATTGTCCTGATCCGGGCTGAGAACACAATTCAAGTGGCAGCTTTGAGCAATGGGGTTTTTAACCAAACATAAACGAGACCAAATTCTTATAACCAATCATAAAACTCAGAAAGTGAGATAACAGCTTAAAATTATTTTGTTGTTTTTTTCTATTTATTTTTAAAACCACCAATATACCCATTTTCATAAAAAAAAATTTTTTTCTACTGTGTATTTTTTCTGTTATGCGTCTTTAATATAAATAAATAAATAAATATATAAATATATAAATATATATATATATATATATATATATACACACACACACATTATACATTACATATACTGTATGTGTGTGTGTATATTCCCCCCCATGTTTTTTCCTTCCTTAAAAGACTCAGTACTGTCCTGTGCATTTAATACCTGCTGAGACAGCAGTGTTACACTCATCACATTTGCGGTCTGTTTAACAGATTGCACTTTACCCCTAATATGTCTCGCGTGTTGCCCCATAGTGAGATGACAATAAAAAATGTACTTGAGATCAGTGACTTAGAAAAGATGCAGCCCTATGAACCTATGATAAGATCAATAGTTCAAGAACGCTAAACTTCAGAACTATAGTGTATCTGGTCTGACTATAGTCAGTATAGTTTGACACACAACGCAATCTGTTGATGTTAGGGAGCATTAACTAGAGTGGCATCACAGCAAGTGGAAGGTCCAGCATGCTATTGCTATTTAAGCAATATCACATGAGAGGGAGTTCTGTTGTACTGAATATCAGCATGGCTGTAATGCAACCTTAGGCATGACAGCACAATCCATGCTGGTGAGCGACAGTTAGTGTAATTTATCATTGATAGAACTTCAGTGATGCAGATTGAAACATAGTTAGACATCCCAGTGCCGTTACTGTCTATTATCACCACTCGTGGAATGCCTCTCGTCCAATCGGAAATGTTGTGTACAGTGAGCTAAATAAGTTCATTATCACAATATAAAGGGAAGTCTAAGTCTCTATTAACAATGTATCCAAAGTACCACATCCTGTTAATGACCTCAACGCTTTGCTGTCTGACAAGCATCTTCACTTCCCCTAAATGTCTTTCTGATTAGCTCATCTACAGTTAGTGAAAAAGTACAAGGGAAGGAATGTCATTTGCATTCAAACACAGATTGACAGTATGAATGGTTTTCCCTTCATATAACTGAACGACCTCATCTGATAGGTGCAACTCTGTTTTGATGACGTGGGTGTATGAGACTCAAATAATAATCGTTCTCTGTTGAAGGAACTCGACTTACGAACAAGTTCCGTTCTGAGAGCATGTTCATATGTTGGATTTGTTCTTAAGTCTGACAAAGTGAATCTTATATGCCTTTGACACGAATATACAATGTAAAGCATACCAATCCACTTGACTAATGTGTGTCCCCTTACCCCACAAAACAGTAATCGCACCTAAGAAAATTAACTGTAACTGTGTTATCTCTGCGCCTTTAAATCGTGAGGGGAATACTGGACGCCATTTTATCTCAGAGCTGTTTTCCACTGTATTGGACTGTGAACTCTGAAATTAGGATTATTCACCATCAGAACAGCTTTACAGGACAGGCATTTTCTATCATCGTGCTCCCGGGCCGATTCGTCGAAACAAGTGAGTACCACCACACTTTACAAGTGAGGAGGACTAATTTCTCCTGCACCCCCACACCCGCACACATACAATATACCGGACTTACAGACATCTTATACATTCACTTACACACTGAAAATATTGTATATAATTTTAAATATTGGTTTCAAGTGCACTGCAGTGTCTAATCTTTGTACACTACACGAGTTACTTCTGTGATTTGTTCGCATCTATAAATGTTCGCAGAACCGCAGTCCGTTTGCGATTTCTACGGAAATTCGTAACTAGAATGTTCGTAAATCAGGGACCACCTGTACTGCAGTTTATAATACAGTATTCTCCAGTAATGTCTAGAAAGTGTACCATGAATTTCCTCAAAACAGAAATCCTGCTGAACCAGCGCACACATTTTTTGATTATTAATAAAAAAAACAAAAAAAACATGAATATGTAAAGTGTGGTGGTACTTAAGGCTGCATAGGAGTGTGCCAGTGGCATTGGAGTACACTTACATGAGTTAGAATGGAAAATGATAGAATTTATACTATTAATATTAATGGGCTAATGTTTGTATTAAAATGCATCTATTCAATATTTCTCTACCATAGTTAATCCTTCATTATAGTCTGTAGTCACACATTTGACGTTGGTTAGGACAGGGCCTAATTGTTTTGGACTGATTGCGGACATGGAGGGTGGCATATTACAATGAGACCTGATGGGAAGCAGCAGTCCGGTCTTTCTTGTGTGTGGTAAAAAGGATATGCTTGTGACCTTAATTAATGACTAATGCATTATAAAACCTGGAAGGATAGTGCTGAACCATCAACTTTGCAGAAGTCGGAAAAAAAAAAAAAGATGAAAGACTGTGATCAAAAAATTTATCACTTGAAGTAGCACTGTGGCTGAAGGTGAAGTTGCACTGTACAAAAAAGTCAACAGTAAAAATCACAGCTATGTTTAATAGAGAAAGTAAGAGCATTTCCATATGAACAGTGCAAAGGGAACTCAGGATTGGGACGGAACAGCTGTGAGGCCCACTTGTTAGTGAGACTAGTAAAAAAAAAAAAAAAAAAAAAAAGGCTTCAGTTTGTTAGGGAGCATAAAGATTGGAATTTGGAGCGATGATAAAAGAGTCAAGTGGGCTGATGAGTCCAGATTGACCGATTGACCCTATTGAGGAGCAATGGGTGTGTCAGAGTAAGACGGGAAAGCGTGTGAATCGTAAGCGTATGATCCGCCACACCTACTTCGATCAAGGAGTGCAGGCTGCTCGTCATTTAAAAAAAAACAACAACAGCAGCATACTCCAAGTTATGGAACAGCCTGACAATTAATCATGGTTAGTCCTGCCGGAGTCCCTGCTTGCACTCTGCACTATATACAGTATACATTTTACCTTATACATGTTACTGTGACCATACCTAACTTTTATGTCTCTTCTCTTCTCTCTCTCTCTCTCTCGAGCTACACATGATGCTCCTGAGCTCACAGTGATCCAGATCCCCTCTGGACCTGTCTGACTCATCCTGGTACCCAGCTTCTGCATGGAGACCCCGTGTGGTCTGTTTGGGGACGGTTCCACCTGCCCATGAACATGGTCCTGGACTCGGCTGATGCAGTAACACACAGTAGTAAATCAATTCCTGCTATCTGTTATCACCCAAGTGAGGATGGGTTCCCTGTTGAGTCTGGTTCCTCTCAAGGTTTCTTCCTATTGACATCTCAGGGAGTTTGTCCTTGCCACTGTCAGCTTGCTTATCAGGGATAATCTGATCATTTGGATTTCTACACATTTTCTCACACATTTCAAACTCATTTAACCATGTTTACTTTTGATTATGTAAAGCTGCTTTGAGACAATCACCGTTGTTAAATAAAATTGAAATACAAACTGTATGATGTGATGTATCCATCATGCATAGTGCTCACTGTACAAGCTTCTAGTTTCAAGATTCATTTTCATATGCACAGTAACAATACAATAAAATTCTTCCTTTGCTGTCCCCCTAATGAATTCCGCTAAAAAAAAAAGTGTAAAATAAGAATAACAATGGAATAAAAAAAAAAAAAGGGTTTACAAAAGTATAGGTATATATATTAAAAAAGATATACATCAACATAGAATGAAGCCAGAATATGAAAAATATGCAAAAAGTATGAAATGAATATCAAAACAAACACTGTACAAACAGACTGTGTGCAAATTACGCAAGTGTTGTATACGAGTGTCACGGCAAAGGGTCGGAATACTTAGGCCTATGTGATATTTCAGTTTTTCTTTTTTAATAAATCTGCAAAAATGTCAACAATTCTGTGTTTTGCTGTGTGTACATTAATGAGGGAAAAAAGTGAACTTAAATCATTTTACCAAATGGCTGCAATATAACGGAGTGAGAAATTTAAGGGGGTCTGAATACTTTCCGTACCCACTGTAAAAGAGAGAGAGAAAGCCCGCAGTGTGCGTGCAGGACTGCAATTGTTTGTGCAAATGATTGTGCAAAGTCTGTAATGAATGTCCCAAAATCTAGTGCAAAGTCTGGAGGCAGTGTTATTGATCTGGTGTTGCTTCAGTTGCTCAGGTCTAGACTCAGCAATGTTATGTGGCAAAAAAATTAAGTCCGCTGACGACCTGAGTGTACTGAATGACCAGCTTATCACATTTATGTTTGTTTAGTTTTTTTCATGAAGGCATGGGTATATTTTAAGAATAAAATTAGGCAAATAGTGGTTCTGGGAGCATGAGGAATCATTTTCACATGATTTGGTTATCAAAACTAGAGGTGGCAATATTATTTCACCTCCCCTACACTGCCTACGCCTAAAACAGTTTACGATGATTAATCATTAAAATTCAACAAGCCTGGACTGTTCACAATTTATTATTTATCTATATGACAATTTTTCTGATTTATTATTTGTAAAGAGTATTTGTATCTTTTTGTTTGCAATGGCCTGATTTATTTATTTATAGTTTTTTTTTTTTTTTTTTTAAGATAGTGAAGCAAACAGGAACTGGTATGAGCTTACGGGTAGCCCAAGAAGAGCAGGTTCAGCACTGAGTAGGTCTTGAAAAGGTTGACGAGGGTCCAGCAGAGAATCCAGCCACAGAGAGTGAGGAGACTGAGCCGGGCCACGATCAGCAGCACGTACTGCAGGAAGGAAGATGGGCTCGCCTGGGAGGCCTGGTGTGGGACGACGAAACACAACGAGTCATTTAAACATATTGACGCTGTTTAATTGAAGCTCCAATCGGAGATCACTATAGGAGATCATATTTAGGTAAACAGATCAACAAGGACTTTTAAATAAAAACACAGCTACATCTGATGGGTTGGGTTTGTTAGGGACACGCTTTCAGGACGTACTATAAGACTGGGATGTGCTCGCAAAGCTTCTGCAAGGAAAACTGGGTATTTTATGCAACATTTCATTACAAAGCCTCTACGAAGGTTTTTTTTTTTTTTTTTAATAAAAATGTAGTTTAATTAACAATAGAGAACATTCAGAAACAGCACAGCAAACAAGTTAATATTCATGCACTAAAGATACTGCAAGTCAGAAATCACTACTTTTAAGATGAGTTGCTTTTAACTACGTGCACAAGATAGCCGTACAGTGCCTACAAGATGCAAAATGTGCTTGACAGTAGAGTGTCTTGTCAAAAATTGCGGAAAGTGCTGTGACCTGATCCGCCATTATTTCCACCTATATGATTTTTCTTTGCCGTTGCATCGGTCAAATATGCATGCATGTTGTTTTTTCCTGCTGTAATCACCCATGAGCTAAAAACCCCTTTAGTGTCACTATGTTTATTTACCTCATGAAAACCTCGTGTTTGACTGAGTTCTCCAGTGTGCCCCCTGCTGGGAGGCTCCGGTACCACAAGTATGTGAACAAATACGCTCACGACGTTGCCGGCTGACTATGTGAACACATGGTTTTAACAGAAAGCATATCTCTGGCTTAACACTTTCAGTCTGTGTGCGGGTTCTGAGATGTAGTATGCACATGGAGTGGGAGTTTTGCTGAAACCTGGCAACTAGGGCTGTAGCTGTCAAATATTTTAGTAATCGAGTATTCGACCAAAAATTCCGCAAGCGCGTTGTGTCACGCTAAACAAATAATTGCGCAAAAACATAACGCAAGCTTTTAAAATTCATTAAAAGAAGCCTCGATCATTTTTGTAATCGAATTACTCAAGAAATCGTTTCAGCCCTACTGGCAACTCTGCCCTTTTGAGCTTCGTCCCATAAAAACGCAAGCTGAAATAAAAAATTTTAAAAAACCTTGCGATATTCCTGCAGGATCTTAAATGCGCACACTTTATATTTTAATATTTAAATCACATCCCCAGTGTGGACATAATGTTTGCCATTGATGTACAAACATGTAATGGAAAGGGAAAATCCCTCTGGTGGAAATGTCCCACGAACAGCGGGAAGTACCGATTTTACTTCATTTCACTGAAGTCATTCTTCTTTTCTGTGACTGACGTTACACATTCTGTGTGTAGTTTGGCTCTAAAGATTTCAGACTACAGACGTCCACATTAGAGGCAGAACGACTACACAAGGCTATATAAAGCTGTAGATGTGGACAGTACCTCTGAGACGATGGTCCATACCAGTCTTCTGGCCAGCATCACTGTGATAAAGATTGCTAGGTGGTAGTCTATCAGATAAAAGTTCTATAAGGAGAAAGAGACAAGGTGTTAGACACAAATAACTAGTGAAACAACAACAACAACAAAAGCTCAAGTACATGCATGACGATGATTGGCTTTAAACAAATTCAACATATGTTTAACATACTTTAGTAACAGACCTTCACACAAATGTTACTTGAAAATTTGAACCTGGAAAAACCGAATCCCTCATACGTTTTTTGTTCATACTTTTTAGTAAAAAATCTCTCATTTCTTTAATTTTATTGGTCTTAAGGAATATTCTTATTTTCTGAGACACAGAATTTTGTGCTTTCATTAGCTGTAAGCCATAATCATCAAATTTAAAAAGCATAAATACTTGTGAAATATTGTATATCAATGTGTGTGTGTACTGAATCTATATATCTATACACACACACACACACACACACACACACACACACACACACACACACAAGTTTCACTATTTGAATTGAACTACTAAAATACATAAACTTTTTGATATGCTAATTTTTTTTAGATGAACCAGTATTTACAGTACACACACACACACACACACACACACACACACACACACACACACATACAGA
>JAOVVA010000028.1:4802160-4816443 GCA_028565275.1 Leiocassis micropogon | reverse complement strand
TATATATAGTCGCCCACCCGTGAAGTTGCGGATCAGAGTTCCCAGCCTCAGTGGTTTGTGGATTTGTCCTTAGAACCTAACTAATAATTGTTTGCGGTAATGGACAGATGGACAAATGCGGTAATCCCTGCAATTTATCTGCAATTGCAAATATTATATTTTTTATGCCTTTTTTCATGCCAGTATATAATTTTTGACCCGTTTTAACGCTAAACTTTTTAGAGCAATATAATTTACAGATTTTGTAACAAATTTTTATTGTAGCTACATTTCCATATCAAAATATAATACTGTATTAATTTTTTTAGTACTGTAAAGAGAACACAAAGGAAGTGTAGAGGAAAACAACACGGCGGGTGAATTATTACCGTATTTACCCTACAGTACTTATACCAAAGAAAACACGCTTGCATAAATTACAGTACATAATACTGTACATAGTACATAAGCTCTCGGAATGGAACATGTTCTTATGTTGGGGACTTACTGTATGACCATTATCCAATGAACTCTTTCAACAAGTTATCAGCTGAGATTGCTTTTATTTTATTTTTTTACTTTTTTATTAGATATGTTCTCTTGTGAGGTGGAGCAAAATCGGATTACCATCGGTATTTTACATTCTAGCACCGCGAGAGTCACAGCAGTACAGTGCTGTACAGTATACAGGTTAACCTTTACATCCTGTTTTTTTTTCCCCCAAGGTTAATGTATTCAGCTGAGTTTGAAATGAAATTTAAATGATTTGGGTTAAACTATAAAAATAGGCTCTTCTTGACCACATTCAAAATTCTTGCTTTTTCACAATTCGGATGCTTTAGGAACAGAACCCCTGCGAATTTTAGGGGACGACTGTATACCAATGATTTACAGCTCCATAAAAAAAAAATACTACAATAAAAAAATTTTAAACACGCATTTCATTCTGCAATTTAAGAATTTTCAAGTCAAACCTGGACTTTTGAATTGTGCAGAATAACAGAACACAGTTACAAGTAAAAACTCCCTTCATTTCTCTGTATAATCCCCTGATACACTAATGCACTTCCCCCAGCGTTTCACTCGTGCTTGGTCACCATCAAGCTTTAAAGTTTTCTCAGTACGCCTGAGCTATGATCGACCTGACTGCTTCACGTTTGAAATGCTGGCCTCTCAAGAACACCCTCAAATAGTGCAAACATGTGGAAACGACATGAGGTGAGATGAGGTCAGGACCGTACAGGGGATGTAGCATTAACTCCCAGCTGAGTTCCTGCAATGTGATCAATGTGTGTACAGTTCCCACAGACAGATGTGTCTCCTTCACAAGTTAGGGAAAGGTTATCGGCCACTTTTTAAGAATCAGGCGTTTCACTCATGGAATGTTCACGGGAATGACAGCAGTGAGCACCGAGCCACCTCAACTGGGATCGTTCTGCACCATTTAGAGACTCATCACCGTATCGTCCTTGAGGTCTTTGTTTTCTACTGACATCATGACTTACGGCACCTCAGGAATGTCGTCCTTATATCCGCAGATTAAACTTTCCTTTAATACAACAGAAGTTTGTGGTAGCTATGAGGTACCCGATTTTCGTGCTGCCCACTGTTGCAGTTGGTGAGGAACACCAGTGATATGTTCACAGTACGACATAAAAGTTGATAGGCGAAGCTGCCTACTGTTACACCTGAAATGGAACTACTGTATATGTGCAAACACCAACCGGCCAAACAAAAGCTCTTCTTCTTCGTTGTTGTTTAAAGATGGTTGGAATCCAGTAGGTTGGTTACATTACCGGGAATTGTAAGTCTCATTCTCCTGCATCTGCCCAGTCTCTTAAAGCGATTTTTTTTCAGAGCAGCCTTCCTTAAAACGTCTAAAGCATCCTTCCCTGAGCTTGTCTAGACTTGTGCCGTCTTGAACTCTCTGTCTGCTTCATCCAGTACTTCCACACACTTTCTTTTCAACGCTTTTCCCTTTCAGTATCATTCAGCATCTTTAGTTGCATCACCACCACCTATACAAGATCTCTCCCCAACATATGATAAAACTGAGAGAAGAGTAACACATCAAGATGGTTTTTGGAATTTTTCTCTGTCTGTCTTTAAACAAATTTTAATGGGGTTTTCACAGGTGTGTTCGGCCGAGCTTGAATTAACATACAGGAAGATATGATACTTTGAAATTTAAATGGAAAAACAAGCTTATATCATGAAAAAAAATTACCTTGAAAAAAAAAATTCAACAGATGCCACTTTATATTTTCTTTTTTAAACTCGCTTATGAGTGTGAAATTAAATTACATGTGAATGAAGTCATGGTCACACACACATACATACACACACACACACACACACACAATATGGACAAAATGATTTGTCCAAATCTGTTAATTATTGAATTCAGGTGTTTCAATCAGGCCCCTTATCCCCAGTGAAGGCCAATCTTAATGCTTCAGCATACCAAGACATCTCGGACAATGCTTTGCTTCTAACTTTGTAGGAAGTCCCTTTTTATATTCCAACGTGACTGTGCCTCAGTGCACAAAGGACTATACAGACTTGGTTTGATGAGTTCCGTGTGGAAAAACTTGACTGACCCGCACAGAGCCCTGACCTCAACCTCATCGAGCACCTTTGGGATGAACTGGAACGGAGATTGCGGGCCAGGTCTTCTCGTCCAACATCAGTGCCTGACCTCATAAATGCTCTACAGAATGAATGAGAAACAGAAGAAACACTCCAAAATCTTGTGGACAGCCGTCCAAAAAGAGTGAAAGCTGTTATAGCTGCAAAAGAGAGACCGACTCCATACTGAAGTATATGTATTTCAATACAGCGCAGTCATTGCAAGTTTGCGCAAATACTTTTGTCTACATAGGGTATGTGTAAACTGGCACTGATCTTGTAGGTGATGAGTTTGGGTGCATGTAGAGGTATAAAGATGAATGGATGATTTAGGATTAATGCATGGAATTAAAAATGAACCGGAATTCAACAACTACCAATTAATTATATTACTGAATGAAAATTTATCCAAAAAAATTAACAAAAGAAATGCATGGGATTTGCAAGTAATTCATATAGTTTAAAAAAAAAAAACTATTTCTGGTGTAAATTGAAAGGTGCATGCATGGAAGTCATTATCTCCAAGTGCAATAAGAGAAATGTGTTTGTGGTGCTGCATTCTCTCGCCATATGTTTGCAGTCAACAGCAAAAAAAAAAAAAGAGGAACTAAGCAAGAAACTTTACGCCAGTAAGTTTACCCGCCCATAATTTCACCACATCTACTGAAACAATAAAAAAAAACATGTCTTCCTCATCTAATACACTACAAACAATACAAACACAGCATGCAGCTGCAACACACAACACAAAAGAAAACACAAGACAAAAAAATAGCAATGTGAGATTAGCAACGCAGGATGGACTCTCGTCTTTGCATGATAAGATCATTCATTATAACCATGACATCTCTTATAATAATCACACTGCGTGCATTCGAGGCTCGTGCAGAAAGAAGTTGGTCGCGTGCAGTCCAGTGGGTCGCGTGCACTGAAAGTTAGCCAGGTAACTGCAACCTGTAGCTCCATAGCGACACCTTTTTTTTTTTTAAACACTTTACTCTTTAGCTCATCACAAAAAACAAAAAGCAAAGGACCGGTGGAAACCCGGGTGCGTTTTCCTTAAACCGTCATGTGTCTCCAAGATACAGGAAGAAGAATAAAGCCGTGTAGTTTTATTTTACTTTAGCTCTGCTAGCTAGTTAGCGTATGGGCTAGCTCGGGGCAGGCTAACTAGCAGCTGGTTAAAGTTTGCACCAGGGATCAGCACTTTTCCCCGTGCTTATGACAAGAGCACGGTGTGTGTGTGTGCGCCACGCAACGCAGGAGGAGAAAAAAAGGAGGAAGAAAACACTCACACATCAATTCCGAGCGGATGGACGGGACGCATCAGTCAATCGGAGTCGAACATCGAGTCCAGAGCCAACATTATTGTTTTTTTTTCTGTGATGCCCTTTAATGACCACTTCAGCCACGAAACCGAGTCACGCGCTCAGGTTGCCGTAATAACGATTTAAATTTCCACAGCGCAGCCGTTAAGTTGCAAAGTTAGCCAGTTAGTTGTTGTTTTTTTTTTTTTTAGCTCCGCTTCTTCCCAACACGCAAACCGACGTGGCAAACCGAGTCCTCCCTCGCTCGTCCTGACGTCATCGACGAAGCGACGTGGGTTCCCTGCGTGGCGCGACGCGTTCGCCTGGGGGCAACGGACGCGTCCCAAATCGGCGCGCAGCACCCTACGCATGCGCGCACTACACACCCACAGCGCAGGAAAGCATTCGCGATTAGAGCGAAGATAGGGCGCTATGTCGATCAGCAAGGAACTGATTCGGATTGACCCACGAGCCTTATGGCCACGCCTCTTTTCCTGGCCAGGTGGAAATACTTCAACTGAAATCCATGTGAACATGTACAGGCTAGTCAGCCGTGCTGTCATACTGTTGCTGCAGGATATAGACAATGCTAATCAATCAATTAATTCGGTATTAATTAATTAATTAAAAAAAAAAATGCGACGGAAAACAAAATTTCAGAGGTCGGTCAAACATGCTGGTAATTTTAAAGAGTTCTGATGAACAGAAATACTTAATTTATACCATAAATGTTTTACACTGTTTCTGTGTAAATGTGAAAAATTTTGTAACATTCAGTAAATGTGCAGTTATAAAATATATGTGCATCCGTGCAAAAACAGAATGGACACTGCATTTATTTACAATTTTATTACACATACAGTGACAATGTTCATGACAAAGTAATTTACAAATATATCCTTCCACCGTATACATGTTAATAATCCATTCTTCTGTTGAAATTTGTATTTTAAATTCTGTTTTTGAAAAAAATTGTTTCTCTCATTTTTTTTTTGTCAGACAACTCACCGATATAACATGCAAACACGTCTTCATGAAACAAAGTATAAAACAACAAAAAAGTTTATTCACACGTAAGTAGGGAACAAATAAAGGCACTAAAAATGCACAGATAAAGAACATACAGTATACCTAATGGGTTCACTTCATCTTTACTTCACTTTAACAGATTAACCGATCTATAAGCAATCTAACTGTTTGTTGAAGATAAATGAATAAAATAAAGTTGTTTCTTCACTTACAGTGTGCTTCTGAGGCATTGAAAAGAAATTGCTTTCAAGAATAAATACATAATTTTATATAAGGTTCATAAATTGCAGTAAACTAAACAAGTAAAAAAAAAAAAAACATGATGTGCCATTTAGATATAAAAAGCTTTCATTATATACACCGGGTTAAGAAGCATTACATCATGTAATAGAAGTTGAGAGCTGAAGTTATAAACAGCATTTATACAATCTCCAGACTCAGGATTCAGGCCACCGAATTTTACATCGCGTTGAAATTCAGTAGAGATGAGATTGGCAAAAAGGCTTAAATGCATTTATTTACATAAAATTGCCTTACCTAATTAATGAAGGGGAAAAAAACCTCCAACATCTTTATCATTCTCAAATTCTTCAGAAGTTTTAGAACTGGGGCAGTAGGTATATCAATTTAGTTTTGGTCATACCCAATCCAATATTTATTTAAAAACAAAATACAAACCTTCAACCATACTACTAAGTTCATACTATTCACTATGCAGTGCTCTCCTTTGCACTTTTCTTTGTGACAGTCTCCATAATGGTCGAAGGCAGACAGACTTCAGATTACAACACTTGTACCACTCATTGAGCTCTTAACCTAAAGGAAAGAGAAGCCTTAGTTAAGCACCACTGTAAACCTGGGCTGGAGGTAGATTGAAAGGAGATAGATTGAAAAAATAATAACACCAATTCAAGCAAAGCTTCAAATAGAGTTAGCAGGATTGTCTACCCCTCTGGCAAAAAAAAAAAAAAAAAGACGAATGGTAGACAAATAGTCCCAGTATGGTAGAAGGCTATTGAAAGTAAAAAAAAAAAAAAAAGAAATAAAATTAAATTGTTAGTACTTTCACCAAAGAAAGTTTTTAGACTCTTACAGAGAAGCGTTGAGGCCGCCTTGCCGGCTTCTGGCCTGGCTCATACTCGCTGTAGCTAGGTGGATAATCAGAAGGGGCTCCTCTGGCTCCACCACGAGGAACGCCTCTAGATCCACCTCCTCGCCTGCCAGTGTCATCACTTCCAGACTCCCAGTATCCTCTACTGTCTTCCAACAGGTCCTCTCTGGATCGTGAGCGAGGCCGATAAGTCGCTTGGCTCCGGGTTTCGAGCACGTCATCCTGACTATAACTGCGCGTCATGCCACGTCTAGATGGAGGAGGTTGGCGCTGACGATTATAGCCGGATGAGCCATTGGAGCGTGGCGGGTAATGCCGGCGGGAGGCAGAACCATCATCCAATCCAGAAAGCATGCTGGGTGGGCCGGCTGAGAACGGCACAGTTTGGACCATGTGCACAGGCGGAGGTGGGATCAGGGGGCTGGTTACATCCATGTCCCTCACCTGGTTCTCCAGGTAATCCAAGACTTTATTAGCGCTGTCTCTTCCTCCCATGTTTGGCATAGGTCCTGGCATAGGTCCTAGCATGGGTCCGGGCATGGGTCCGGGCATCATCACAGGCATGGGGCCAGGATGGATAGGAGGCGGGAGGGGCATGGGGGACATAGGCATCTTTCCTGATGCTGAACCTGAAACACAAAAGTGAGGCTTTTGACGATATCCTTTAGTGCTTCATTTATAGTTAATAATCATAGGTAGTATAAATTTAGCTTAGCTTTTGCATTGCAGGTCCTGGTTTAAAGCTTCAAGGCTAAATAAAAAAAATGACATACTGCATATAAAGCAAATTCTAAATCAACTGACCTGCATACAACATGGGATTCATTTGGTATGCAGAGCTGTGAGAGCTCAGGGGTGCGTAAACTGGCTGTCCATTAACCCAGGATTTCATTGCCATCTCGGCGTCCTTCATCATCTTGTGTTGCATCACCACTGAGAGCAAGAACAGAGTGTTTGTCAAATTTTATCTGTATGAGTGCAGTGCGAACCATTCTGTAACTGCAATATACTTGATGGCCAGAGGTTGGCGCCCTGGTGCTTTTGAGTTTACTGGTGGAAGGCCATAAAGAAATGAATGCAGGACCTTGTGATTATATTTATAACCAAGTAAAAGACAGATGGACTGCTTGTTGGACTTACTCATATACTCATTCATCCATTTATCTATTCACTCACTCATTCATACATTATTGTAGTAATCGCTAATATGCATGTTATGTTTACATTTCTCAGGGCAGCAGCAGGTCTCCGGACAGCATGGACAGCGGACATAACAGCAACACCTCTGTGGGCAACACTGGCAGCAGCAAATACAAAGGAGCAAGATGAGGAGCAAGGCCCCGAGGATTAAGAAGAGTACGGTCAGCCAATCTGAAAAGACAAAAAGATACACACCAGGTATTAGAAAGCCAAAATCCTACTGTATATTTCAAGAAAAGAATGAAAAGGCCTGCCATGCTCAAGCATTGTTTCCTCTCCCATATTTATTATATAAAATACATAGTTAATTTCTAATCATAACAAATGGAAGTTGCCTACTGTAAACAATAAGCTTGACATATTTGTCCGGATATCCATTTGTATCTCCAGGAGCACTAACGGAGCACACATAGACACCATTGTCCCACCACATCACCTCTGAGATCACCAGGTCTGCATCTGATAGAGAGAGACAGAAAGACAGTAAGAAATGATGATGAAGAAGCTGAGACAGCATAAGATAAAGTAAGCACTCAGTGTAAATGCTTAACCATTAAGTCATGGATTAAAGGGAACATTTACGAAGACACGTCTCTTTCAGTGGTGCTGGTTACACCTTTCTGAGGAAATTACACATACAGGTAAAAGTTTCTGGGAGGTAGTAGTGGTTTAGCCAGGAATTTATTTAAGGGCGAGTATATAATAATATTAATTAATTAGATAATTGTGTTAATTAGATAACTGTGAGACACCTGTGGATTTTGGTGTAAGGTGGATAGAAGTACAAGCAATGATGGATTGTTTTAGTCATTTTAATCTTCAATCCACCTATGAACAATCTACTAATCATTCCATATTAACTGATGATAGTAGTAGAGAGATTTTTGGCTTTATTGTAGAAAACAGATCTGGTACTTGCTACAGCCCTGTTATTATTATTAGGCAAGGTAAGGCAAGTTTATTTGTATAGCACATTTCATACACAATGGTAATTCAAAGTGCTTTATATAAAAGAAAAGAAAATAATCATAAAATGAAATAGAAAATAATAGCAATAAAACCTTTTGAAGAATTTTTTTTTATTTGATTTAAAATTAAAATAAAAACAGTTTGCAATGAAACTTTTAAACTAATTAAAATTTAATTTAAAATAAAAATAGAAAACTAATTAAAACAAATTAAAATCTAATTTAAAATAAAACAGTTTAAAAATATTAGGTAAACATAAAATAATGCAGTCGGTTCAGACGTAGCACAGTGCTCATTAAATAAATGCACAGCTAAACAGTTGAGTTTTAAGTCTAGATTTAAATGTGACTAATGTTTTAGCACATCTGATCTCTTCTGGAAGCTGGTTCCAACTACGGGCAGCATAATAGCTAACAGCTGACTCCCCTTGTTTTGTGTGAACCATGGTATTTCTAACTGACTTGATCCTAACGATCTGTGCGGTCTGTGCATATCTGTAATGTATTTAGGTCCTAGGCCATTAAGTGATTTATAAACAAGTAAAAGTACTTTAAAATCTATCCTAAATGTTACAGGAAGCCAGTGTAAGGACCTGAGAACTGGTGTGATGTGCTCAGATTTTCTGGTTCTAGTCAGAATCCTGGCAGCAGGATATTAATATTATTATTATTTTTATTATTATAAATAATAATAATAATTAAACTTACATTTCTACTTATTTATTTAACAGATGCTCGAAGACTGATGTGCTCAAAGACACAACAGTGGTTCTTTCACAACTATTTTTCTGGCCACTTGGACAAAATGAAAATAAATAACCATCCCATGCACCAAGAGCTCATAAAATCTAAATAAAAACAAACGTACTGTTCTGTATGGTGATTTTGCGAGCGCTGTATTGCGGACCCAGCGTGGGTGAGTTCGGGCCGTATTTCTGAGCCACAGTCCGGATGGTACGCTGGCTGTCTGGGCAGTCATTGGATGGGTCCTGACCCAGCTGCAGAGCTGCCTGATAAGCTGCAGAGCAACAAAGATTTTACACAAAAGTTTGGAGAGAGAGAGACAGAGCTAGCAAAACAAATGTTGATCATAACAGTATTAATATATTACTGTATGTTACAGTGCTGTTTTATGTGAACTAAATAAATGACTCTTTTGATTCAGCAATGACACAATGATTCAGCAATTTTGTTATTTTCACAGAAAAGATGTGGAGTTGATCTTTATAATAATTATAATTCTACAGGTAGACCTAAAAAAAAATGAATTTTACAGTCATCCAGTTAATGTACAAGTTAAAAACTGAACATTGAAATAATTGTCTACATCAAACACTAACCTGTAAGTCTCATATAAATGCCTTGCGCCAATTATATTCTATATTAGACAGAATTTCTACCCTTAAGCACCCTTACAGAGCTTATCAAAGTAAATCCTTTCTATCACACCCTTCCTTCCAGCTGTTCCCTAGCACCTGTAGTTCAGCTGCTATCTTCTTACTGTTAAAACCTTAACGACCCCTCACCTGTGGAGTAGTACTCAAGCACAGGGTCTTTGCAGAAAGACTTGAAGGTCCAGGTGACCAGCACATTCTGAGGGTTTGCTGAAGTGGAATAATCACAGACCAGCGTGACGGGAACGAAGAGACCTGTGCTGTACTGCGTCTTAGGCACAATCACCTGAAGCGAAAACACTTCTGTATGAGAAAGACAAATGGACATCGGTGAGATGAGATGCCTTGAGATAAAACAATACAATTAAATATGTCAGTATTTGTTATATACAGGGTGTCCCAAAATTTTTTACATCATTTCGTAGTCTAACAACATAACCAATTCTCGCTCTAATTATCTAAAATTTTAACAAGATGTGCTTTTTTTTTTTTACTTTTTCTTTCAGTGATAATGACAATGTGCTGTTGACATGGCCACCACGTTCGCCTGACTTGACACCTTGTAAGTTTGTTCTATGGAGCTGTGTGAAAGGACTGGCCTTTATCCCCTCACCCCACCCCACCTCCTACAAGCCTAGAGGAAGTCAAGCAGAGAACCACTGAGGCGTTGGAGAATATTACGCATGATATGCTACAGCGTGCTTGGCAGGAGCTGGACTACCGACTTGATGTGTGTCGTGTCACAGGCGGTGCGCATATCGAGCATTTGTGAAGCTTTGTGAAATCGGTTTTAACAAAAATCTATATCCGTTTGAATACGTTTTATATGTTAAATATGTCATTTCTAAATTTTTACAAATTTATATTTTTTCTTCTATATTTTGCTATATTGTTATTATGTCCTTATTTGTGCAGTATATTTTACTGGTTAAATTTATTTTCTGTCGTATTTCTTTTTATTCATATTTATTTCTTATGTATAGGCTTTTATTTTTTAAGGTCACTGGCGGTCGTATAAGCATTTCACTGCATATCGTGCTGTGTATGACTGTATGTAACAAATAAAATTTTAATTTAATAAATATAATAATAATATGTAAAATATTTTATTTTTTAACATGAAGCCTATTTAATTTCATTTGCCTAGGACATGTAGTTACTCAGATAATCATATTTCAAATCCTGTCAAATTTATTGGGACACCCTGTATATGGCATATTATGTGTCACACAATACACTGCTTAGACATAACATTACACCATTGACAGAAAACAAAAAACCAACTAGGTTTTGGATTCCTTTTGGGCCACTAGGGGGTTCTGTCCCCCACAATGTGTCGGTGTTTGTCCGACACATTCCATGGATCCTCAATCAGATTGGGTCTGGGGAATTTGGGCTCTTTGCCTTCTGGGCCCTGTGTTCAGTGGGCTGTGATGCAATAGGGGTCCTTATACCATTCTATCATGGCCAGCTCTTACTATTTTCAGCAATTTGTGCTGTAATGGCTTTTCTGTGAGCTTGTACCGGACCGACTAGCCTTTGGTGCCCAGCCTTGTTATAGCTCAATGGCTAAACATTTTTAAAGATGTTAGGGAGTTGCAATTCTGAAGAATTAAACAATTTCAATACAGTCTTCTTTCGTCAAAAGCATTCTTAAAGGCTATCTGAAAAGAATACATAATTTAACCTAACTACGAAAATAGTTGGAAAACATTCTACAGAAAACAAGAGTTATTTTCCCCTATTGATGCAAACTTTTGGGACACAGTGTAATGTAGCGTTATGTAGATGACTGTTTTATTTTATTATACTCTGTTATCAAGTTGATAAATGGTGTTATAAAACACTACAGGATAACATTTAATTTTAATTAACATTTAATTTTAGTAAACGTGTACCCATCTCATAAACGGAAAAGAAAACATTGGATTGTTGCGCACTAACACATTCAGCCATGCATGTCATGTTGTATACAGTAAATACAGCAAGAGCACCCAAATGTAAACCCACTCACCAACAAAATCTTGTTCTTCCACACCTACTCTCATCTACGCACATGAGCAAGACTGCATATGAAGGACACAACATATGAAAGCTCTCTCCTACACAAAGCCTAATATTACACACATAGCTGGATGTATTTTTAAAAAATACTGTAGTGTTACATCTTTATTCTATTGGAAAAACTCATGTGAACTACAGGGTGTCCAAAAAACCTCCATACAGAGAGGAACTTAAGATTCTTGATGTCATAACTTAAGATTCATAATGTCTTCTTTTGTAAAAAAGTGTTCTTAAAAGCTATCTAAAAAAAATATATATAATCTAACCTAACTATGAAAAACTTTAAGGACATTTTACAGAAAACAAGAGTTAATTTCCCCTAATAATGCAAACTTTTGGGACACAGTGTAATGCATTATTTAGATCACAAATACCCTAAAATTATATTAAATTATAGTTGCTTTGACTCTTCAGTGTCACAGGCCCATGTCATCTAATCACAGTAGAGTTTGTGGAACATATGGCATCTATAGAGGATTAAGTCGTATTTTAAAAATGAATATATTATTATATTAATTTCTTATTGGATTGTTAATGGTTTCATCTTTCCAGGGGAAGCCTTAGAACATTTTTATCTGAAAGTAAAACTCTCTGATTTTATGTAGAACCTTATAAAAATAAGCTGATTAATTTCTTATTGGATGATAATGGTTCTAGTTGAAAGGAAAGCTCTCTGAATTTATGTAGAATCTTTTTTTAAAAAGTGTATGTTCAATTTTCAATTCGATTCAAGCGCTTTAAACAATGGCTATTGTCACAAAGCAGCTTAACAGATCAAAAATATATATGTAATCACGTGTAGGCCATCAAAATCAAATACAAATTGTGACGTTTATACATATTTATATATGTAGATTTATTTTTCCTATTTTGGAGGGGGAGGGAGAGAGATGTTACAGAAGAAAACAGTAAAACCTGTTGAACTGGAAAGGGAGAGAACAGGAAATAGTTTCATGCTATTAAAAAACCCCACATGAACACACATACACTTCTTAGCTACTTACAAATTTTCTTACAGATGTTCGTTTGAATGAAATGTTTTATGAAAAGTTTTTAGGCTTCAATTATCACTTTATCTCCCATAAAGTGTCCAAAAATGTATTCTGAAATGCAAAGTCTAAAAATTTTCTGTACCAGGCAAAACAAACATTTCAGATTTGATAGATGTTATTTTTTTTTTATTAATTAAGTAATTATGATCACATGTTCGTTACGTGCCAAAGTAATAAGAATTTTATAAGAGAATATAAGTGAATATATAAACAGAGAGAAGAGTCTCTGAGCCATCTGTAAACACCTGTGGTCACGTGACCGATACTGCTTTACATTGTTGCAGTTTATCTTTTCGGTTTGTGTCTCGCGCTGGTTTCGCCCGACCTTTATATACATTTCGGTTTTTTTTTTTGTTTTTGTTTTTTGTATAACCCAGGATATTTCTTTAAACAGTTCTTAAAACGAGAAACATGTCTCGAGCCTTACCTGAAAGCAGGAAAAAACTGAGCAGCACCGGCGTTACTATCAGTCTCTTCATTTTACTCAGCTACGCCGGACAATACGCGGTTATTAAAACAACCTTGAGCACAAAAGAGGCACAGATTTACGTTAAAAAAAAAAACTATCCTGAAAAAAAAGTTTAATCGTCGTTTATGCTGTAAAATAACACTCGTCGTAGAAGAACATTTCCTGCGCGAACCCAACGGATGACTTCGTCCTCAGCTTCCGCAGTGTCTTGGCTCCTCCCCCAAACAGGTGCTTGACACGACGTAATCATGTCAATCGCTCGCGCGCAGGTAAACTGGAATGATCCGGCTTAAGTACCACATCATTTATTTCAAAATGGCGGCGGTGTACATTTAATTTGCCTGGTCGTTTTCTTCAAATTGTATCATGCCAGGAGGTTGTTTTATAGTCATAGTTTCTCTCCACATGAAGCTGTTACGTATATATAAATTACAGTGGATTGTTAATTGTTCTAGAGTTCTAAAGAAAGCCTTGAAACATTTTTGTAAGAAAAGCTCTGTGATTTTATCTAGAAAAGTATCATCAGACTGGAAGATAAATTGCCGAGCACCTCAACCTCTTTGTTACCCTCAGGCACGCACACATTACGGGAAACACCGATCAGACTACAATGTATGTCAGTAAAGGAAACCGGAGTTAGTCACCAAGCATAATGAGAACTACTCCTGCATACAGAACAGAGGTGAGATTCAACCCCCAACCCTGAAGGTGTAAAGTGACAGTGCTAACTACTAAGCCACTGTGCCACCCAATAAACATTACGAGATATAGTAACAGTAGGAAGATTATACCCCAAAGCAAACCATTGTGTACCATTCTCAGTCCTTAAAGCAGAGCACGGCCCTGTAGAAGTACTAGATGTATTTTGCACATAAACGCTTTTTATATGTCCAATCCAATCCAACTTTATTTATAGAGCACTTTAAAAGACAACAAGGTCAGCCAAAGCGCTGTACACAGCCTAACAAGAATAGGTTACATCATAAATAAAATAAGTATCAATTAAATAAAACACAGGAATATCAGTCAACAAATCAAACTGAGGTAAAGGCAAGAGTAAAAAGATGTGTTTTCAGTGATGA
>JAOVVA010000028.1:4786282-4802060 GCA_028565275.1 Leiocassis micropogon | reverse complement strand
AAGGAAAAACTCCCTGAGATGGCAATAGGAAGAAACCTTGAGAGGAACCAGACTCAACAGGGAACCCATCCTCATTAGGGAGATATATGAACAGTTTGTCTCCAAAATGATTTACCAATATTATGGTTATATTGTTTTGGCTAAATTACTTTGGTTGAATTTTGTGTGGCAGCGCGATGGTGTAGTGGTTAGCACTGTAGGCTTTCGGGTCCGGGTTCGATTCCTGGCCAGGTTTGATTCCCGTCTCTGTGTGTATGGAGATTTCATGTTCTCCCTGTGCATGGTAGGTTTCCGGGTACTCCGGTATCCTCCCACAGTCCAAAGACATGCAGATTAGGCTAATTGCCATTCCCAAATTGTGATGGACTGGCATCCTGTCCAGAAGATTCTGTGGTCAGAGAAAAGTCATAAATGGTGATCATAACTATGTTGCCAACATCATAACTATGTTTAATAGTGAAAAAAAGCTTTTGCATATGCACACAATGTGATGAGAAGTCAGGGGATTAAGACTAAACAGCTGTGTGGCCCAACAAGAAAACCACTTCCATTTGCTAGGGAACATAACGCTTAGACTTCAGAGCGATGGAAAAAGGTCATGTGGTCTGATGAGTTCAGATCGACCCTATTCCAGAATGATGGGTTAGTCTTCTTAGCTTGATGCACCAATCACTCTGAAATAAAGTTAATCTGAACTCAAAAGACCACATGACCTTTTTTCATCATGCATAGTGGCCACTGTACAAACCTCTGGGGTAGTGTTATGATCTGGGGTTGCTTCAGTCAGTCAGGTCTAGGCTCTGCAACGTTATGCTTCTTCATAATGTTTGCTGGTTATACAAAAAAAACTTAAATACATTTTATTCATGTAATTCATTTATTGATATAAATAGTAAACAAAGGCCTAGACTTGTTAGAGGAAGAGGCATCCTACACTACAAAATTATTTTAACACTGTTTGGATTTTAAAAATGCATATGCCATTACATTTTTCATTACAATATGTCTCTTTCATTACAATAATTTAAGTTTGTAAATGTACTTAATTATATTTAATGAGTTTAAAAATAAGCACACCATGGCAATTTTTCCCATTATATATTTTTGTATAACTCACATATTTTACTCAAGTGGAAATTCTGGAAATTAAATTAAATATGTTGACGCATATGTTACATTTATTATTATTTTTTTTTTACCAGTGTACTTATTTTGTGCTGTAAAATAGAGGTCTGATCTAGTGATGGGAAGTTTGAATCATTTTAGTGACTCGGTTCTTTGAATCTCGTTCATCAAAATGAACGAATCTTTTTTTGAGTCATTTAGTTCATTACGTTCTTTTGATAAGAAATAAAATAAAATCTTGAATTTTCAACAAAAAGACCCTCAACACGTCTACATACACAGATTTTGGCTATAGTTCCAGTAATGAAAATATTACAATGCAGCTAAGGACATATTATAATAAACAGAATGAGTATTTCGCCTCTTATATCTTCCAGTCTGAGTCGCTCGTTCTTTTGAATCTATTGCACTGTATAGCGTCTATGGGAGTCACGTGACAAAAGAACGAACGACTCGGAGTAGAAGAGTCATTGAGAACGAATCGCTCAATTCTGTTTCCTGTACATAACCTACGGAGGTTTTGCGATGATTTGCGCATGCGCACCCAGTAGAAAACGAACGAATCACTCTCCAAGACAACGAGCCATCACTAGTCTGATCAGAACCAGAGCTCGCACTCAGGGGCAGGCCCCTTAAATTAGCATTTGAATTTGGAGACTGATGGTCCCATTAAAAAGAGAAAGAGAGGTCCCCGTGTTCCTGGAGCTCACAAGTTTGCAAGCCTGTGTCAAAACAGTCGTACAGCAGTGCATGTCAGCTAGTGCTTTCCTCTAAATATTGGCAGGCAACAGACTTGGACCAGAGAAGCACTTGTAAGGGCAGTCCTGTTGCGTCTACCCTTTTAATCATGCATTTAGTGTCAGTGCATGCAACAAAGAACTAGTCCTTTTGTGTGCTGTTTTTTTTTTTTTTTTTACTATTAACATGCATTTGCCCATGGCATTCAGTACTATGAGCTAACTTACATTTCTCTCCAACAGGAAGTGTTTGAACAGGCTGTTTCCTGGAATTGTACACTCCATCCGCCTTTCAGATGCATCCTGCTGAATCTTTCTCCTAATTCCACTCGACATTTTGTACGTTGTAAGTGGAGCAAACACTCCTGGAAGCTCTGAGTGCTAATCATCTCCTCTAAGCAGGATGGTTTAATTAAAGTTTAATTAAAATTCCAGACAACAAGGTGAATGATATTATGCAGTGTTTTGCACACAGCAGAAACATGATATTGGTGCTAAAAAGTGTCTTACCAAGGTGAAACAGTGACTTTTCAGACAGGATCATATAACACCGTTTTTCATCAGATAATATATTTTTATCAGATAAAAAGATACACATTTGCTGAATACAATTTCATGCCATTTTATGTGTAGTGTATGTAACTTTTTAGAATTTAAATCTTTTAGTGATTTTAATTGCCATTCAGATGAAACTTGGCCAATTTAGATTTCACATGAAAAAGTGTATTATTCTAATATGTAAAATTGTTAAGATATTGGAACATGTATTCGACATGGTTACGGACACTACAGATTTTTTGCTCTGTAAGCTTTTACCAAAAAACATCCCTTTTTAATTTAAGCATCAATTTTTATAGGTCAGACGCTTATACACTTTAAGTATCAATACTTAAAGAAATATGAATGATTTGCATTTAAAATTTTTAGTGTTTAATGCTTAAAAATGGCAATTTGTGGGGCAACATAAAAATTATCTCTCCAAATGGCTTCATTTAGCAACTTGAAATTTTTACGGATGCAATCCATGTTGCATGAACTTCAGAAGTAGCTACTTTGGCACACACGTTTTCTGTATTATATTTATACCATAAAAAAATAAAATAAAAATCAGCACTGTGTTTTGGCCGAGAGCAAGTTGCAGCTTTCTGTATTTTTGCCTTTTATGTCGCTGCCAAACACATGAGAAGAATGTGACAGATTTGGATTTAGGTCTTTTTTATTAAATGGAAAAAAATGTGCAGTACATTTAGGGTACTACCTATAAACAACAAAATAAATAAGTGAGCATGGCATTCTGGGATAGACGGGAAAAAAAAAACATGCTGGCATTTTATAAAAGCATCACGTCACAGAACAGTTATGAAATGTTTTCCCTTTTGTGACATTAACACAGAGTTATGAAAGCAGTGCCTGCATTCTTTTTACCGCTAACACAGTATATGCCTGAGTTTCTGTCTGTTCGTGGTAACTCTAGTGTTTGAATAGCGCTGGATTGAGATGTCAGTCAGAGAGACACTTACTATGTGTTAACAATAGACAAGGACTCTCAGCGCATGAGTCACTCTTAGTGAAACACGCTCTCACTGACAGCGTAACACTCTGAGGAGATGCAGACCGATAATCACCTCACATCAGGTTGGTTTTTTTTTTCCACCAGACACACTGATTTAACATGAACCCTCAAGCATTTTAAACCTAAAGCCGCTACAGCATGTGCTATTACACCTGACAAGATACAGCACTAGAGGGACCACATGATCTCTTTAACCTGGTTAATATACAAAGCTGTGTGGATTTGGAGTGTGTTGGACAGGGAGGGTGAAATGCATTTGCTTTGGACAATCACTCATGTCCTGTAGCAGCTTTATTTCCTGATCACTGGAATTGGACGGTACTGAGAAAAAGAACTTTAAACCAATTTGTAATATTTTTTTATTATGAGAGTCTTAAGATATAAGATATAATGATATATGTATACTGGGTATATAAAGGTTTATTTCTCTAGTCTGTTTACCAGTATACACAAATCAGTCATAACATTATGAGGACCCACCAAATATTGAGTAGGTCCCCACTTCTGCCACCATAACAGTGATACACTGTTCATCATTCTATCACAACCAGCATTAACTTTTTCATCAGTTTGATCTAGTGTAGCTCTTCTATTGGATCGGACTACACGGGCCAGCCTTTACTCCCCATGTGCATCAGTGAGCCTTGGTCACCCATGACCCTGTTCACCGGTTTTCCTTCCTTGGATCACTTTTGGTATGTCCTGTCCACTGCAGACCAGGAACTTCCCACAAGACATGCAGTGTTGGTCTTGCTCTGACCCAGTCCTCTAGCCATCACAATTTGGCCCTTGTCAAAGTCACTCAAATCCTTAGGCTTGCCCATTTTTTCTGCTTCCAACACATCAACTTTAGGAAAAAGATTCACTTGCTGCCTAATACTCTATATCCCACCCACTTTCAGCCACCATTGTAACGAGATATTGAAAATATAGCTATTGTGAGAAGGATCAAGTTGTAAAGGCTAGACAACTGGGTCAGAGGAACTCCAAAACCACAGGTCTTGTGGGATGTTCCCAGGCTGCAGTGGTCAGGACATACCAAAAGTGATCCAAGAAAGGAAAACCGGTGAACTGGCAACAGGGTCATGGGTGGTCATGATTTACTGATGCACATGGGGGGGTTAAAGGCTGTCCCGTGTAGTCCGATCCAATAGAAGAGCTACTGTATCTCAAATTGAGGAAAAGGTTAATGCTGGGTCTAGTAGAAAAGTGTCAGAACACACAGGTCATTACTGTTTTGGTGGCAAAAAGAGGGGGGGTGGTCATAATGTCAGGGCTGATCAGCATATCTTTTGCATGGCTTTTCACTGTGTTACAAACTTGATTAAAATGAAGGACAAATGCTTGTGAAACTATTCTCTCTCTCATATGTTTCACCGTTATACCTTCATATTAACCTCCCGAGACTCGGGATCTACTGTTGTGTCCACTGCAATGTCTCCTTCGCCGTTTCTTTTAATCAATGTCTTTAAACAGGGCATTTGGGAAAATAATTATACCCAATGGTCCTCATATGAGGATCACACAAAAATATATAGACAATGTAGTTGGGAGAAAATGTCCCAAAAGGTTAAGCATTACTGGGCCAACTCACAGCCTCAGGGCTGCAGGTTAGAGCCAACACTCTATAAACTGTTGTCTGAGCCTTGTTTTGTTTTATTCCCGTTGCAATTTTTCTAGCTTCTCTTGATTTCACTCACTTCTAAAGGCGGACTGCCTTCTCTAAACTTCCCCTTAAAGTCCCGTGTCTGTATCGTTCCCATCACTAGGCTGCTGTTGCAATGACGAGAACATACTTACTAATTATGAATTAAATAATTGGCTGGTTTGGTATTTGTGCTACTATACAGTATATTCACATTGATAACATTACTGACCGATATACATGTACATCATTAGACATTTTGAATATGTTTCAAATAAACAGGTTTTCAGTTCTTTTCTCAGTACATGTAAACGAGTCAGGTCTTGTCTGTGAAATGCACGATATTTACATTTTATATTCATTGTTCTGCCATGAGGTTAGAAATGCTGGCATATTCCTCTAGCAGCTACAGTTAATGATATGATGTAGTATTAAACATAACGACTAACACAGAGCCTGGCAATAATACATAGCAATAATACTGAGCCCCTAAAAGGACACGGGAATAGGAGAACAAATCCACACATTACTGTTATAAAGTCTTGAGTAACAACTCATTTCTTCATATTAAATTCAATTCAATTATGTAGATTAAATGAAAGAAATGGGAACAAAAGTTTTACTCATCTTTTATACCACTTATCTTGTGTACAGGCTTGTGGGCCTATCCCAAGACAATCCATCTCAGGGAAAACACACGCTCATTCATAGACTACGGGCAATTTGGGAACGCCAATCATCCTAATCTGTATGTCTGTGGATTGTGGGAGGAAACCGGAGTACCCGGAGGAAACCCACCCAGCACGGGGAGAACATGGGTTTAAACTCCATGCACACAGACCAGAGGCAGGAATCGAACCCGCACCCTGAAGGTGCAAGGCCACAGTGCTAACCACTAAACCACCATTTAAAAATTGGTTGTTTATGTAACAAAGTCAGCAGCAGCCTCATTTCCCCTCTCATCCATTCCAACCACTGAGCATTCAGTAAAACCAGTATACAAATCACAGGGTTGATCATCTATCATTATCTGTACCTTTTTCTCTCTGGTTCATGCCTTAAGTTAGATGTTTTTATGCTTGAATGATTGATACGTCACTGTGAGGCTCAACAAACAAAAACATTGCTCTGAAACTGCTAGAAAAAGGGACTAGACTGAAAATGAGAGACAAAAACTTGCCAAAAATGAGAGACAAAAAAGTCTGGCTCTACAGGAGCAAAATACTCATATGAAGAAATGAAGGGGATCAAGACTTTTGCACAGTGCTGTATATGAGTCACTTATGTTTTTTTTTTTGCAAGAATTTTTTTTGTATGTATGTTTTCCTTCCACATCCATTTGGAAATGTGCAATAACAACTGTTAAAAGTAAAAAAAAAAAGCCACCATGTAGACATAAGTAGACATAAGTACAGAATAATAATCCTCACAGGCAAAATGCATAATGTTAACAATGTCAAGTTTCTCGACTATTCCTTTTGTATTAAAACAGACACAGACAAAAAAAATAAAAATAATAATAATTCCTTCCTCCAGATCATATGGCATTGTTAGTTGGCACATTATGTCATAGTGGCAGTGAGGGATGCAAATCCCAGGACACCACAAAAGCTGCATGACATCGCTCACTGTCTGATCTCACACAGCAACGCTGAGTCCTGGTGAAATCATTCCTGTGTGTCATCATAAAGACGTGTGTGTTTTGCTGTGCACAATTAACCCCCCTTCTCCTTAACAACCTCTGTAACCTCTTTTCATTACTCATAATGCTTTATCATGCTCCTGCCTTGACACTATGCGTCCTACCTGATAAGATAAACAGTGCCACCAGTTCATTTTACATATGTCCGCTTTGTGTTGAACCAAATAGTATAATAATAATAATATTCTGGAGGTACCATCAAATGTTCGATCTCTGCTCCATGAAAGCGTATCTCCTCCGGCGTTCCGGTTTTAAGCTTCTTGGCGGATCATAGTTCAGGACTGTTGTTTTAGCTCAAGCTCTTCCAGCACATTGAGTCCTCCTGTTCGTCCAGGATGTCTTACCGCCAGTTAGCAGATGAAAAGTGTGAAGATCAGTGCGCAGAGCGCGAAGCCTACAGACGCTGGATGGAGAGCAAGTGTGTGTAAGATCTGGCTTTGGCTGGTCAGACTATGAGCGAATCTCTGCTTAGGAGTGTGTTCTGTTAAAAAAAAAGAGAGAGAGAGAGAGAAAGAGAAGGAGCGTGAAAGGGTGTAAATGATGCTTCGTGTGTACTGGAAGTCATGCAAATATTAGTACGGGCAAACTGAAATAGTGCAAGTGAGGGGATGTGAGTCAATTATTTAAATAATCATTTTAATCCAATATTATCTGCACTGCTTTAGATTAAAAAAAAAAAAAGTTAAAATAGCTGATGAGAAAACAAGATCAATAAGGAAAGAGGAATAAAGAATGAAGAATAAGCAAACCGTATTACAGGATTTCTAAGAGTGCACTCCATAAGATTTCATTAAACCGTTTTATCTCAATGTTTTACGGATATAAAAATTAAGTGCTTAAATAAGGAAGATACTGATGGATTTCTGGATTTTATGTTTCAATAGAACACAAGACACAGGAGATTGCTTTAAGTCTACATACTGTAAGAAGCATGGCGATGAAATGTTTATCGATGTATTATGTTATTTCATTACGTTTCATTTATTTATTCATTCATTTATTTAATTATTTATTTATGTGAATCAATATACCAAATCTAGTGCAACTCCACTGACACACACAGTTCAATGGGGTGACAGATTTAAGGAGATATATTAAAATAATGATTAACACTCATCTGAAAACAGGCTGTAAATACATCATGTATAAGCCAGTTGTGCCCAGATGCATGCCTTTTCCTCATGATTAGATGATGATGATGATGATGATGATGATAGACCAGGTCTATCAAGTAATTTGCCATGTAGCAATTAAAGCAAATGCAATATTATTCTCAATAGCGCATATTACAAAGCTGTATTATTAAGTGCGTAGGCAAAGCAGATTTAAAGTCAATTTAAACCAGATAAATGAACTGGAACAAAATTACTCTGAGATTTTAGCAATAAAACGTTCTTCCAGCTGCTCCCATCAAGGGGTCGCCACAGCCGACAATCCAATCTGCACACACAACTTTTACGCCGGATACCCTTCCTGATGCAATCCTCCCATTTTTCTAACCAGGCCATTTTTCAACCCGTTGGCTGGGTTGTATGGGGTGTGGCAGCCCCCTCCACAACCTGGATGCTCCGATCCCCAAATCAACAACCTAGAGCCTTAGTCCCTGAGCCACCACTCCCCAGATTTAACAATACTGAATGTATTTAAAAAAAGAAAAGGAACACAACTAGCCTTGAATAAAAGTTCCTAATTACAGGCTTGATTCCATTTTCTTTGATTTATGAAAATGTTGTATACAATCTTGGATCCAAGATGCTGGAAAAAATGCCATAACATAAAACAAACCCAAATACAACTAATCAGCCATAACATTAAAACCATTAACCTTAAAACCACTTAGGTCTTGGGTTGCCTGTGTGACACCGGGGCAGCTCTGGGACTTTGGCAGTTGCTGTCATGACCAGTACTGACTTTTTTTATCGTCCTCCTTGTTGGCTCCATTGGCTTTTCTGTGGGATTGGACCAGGGATGGCCCTAGGTTCAACTAAGTGAGCCTTGGGTGCCCATGATCCTGTCACCAGTTAGTGATCGATACTATTCACATTATGTCAGTGGCCATAACATTATGGCTGATCAGCAACATTATGGATCTAATCATGAAACATATACCATTATGTTTGGCAACCCAAAGACCTTAAAGTGAGCTTGAGCCATCCTTTGTAAAAATCTCTTTACCTTGTTTAGCAATTAAGTTCAATAAGCATAAGTTAATACATTAAATTAATAAACACATTAAAATATTCAATTAACAAAAATTTGTGTTTTTTTTTTAGTGTTGTTGAGTTGAGGGTTTTTCTTTTTTAGGGGTGTTTTAAATGAGATTCTGCAAATTATCTTTAAATGTTAGCTGTGTTAAAGGTTTAACAAAAACTCAAACGCAAGCCAAATGCATGCTTGAGAGCACACGTCTCTTCCTGTTCTTGTTACCTGTGTACAGGCTATTTTCTGTTGTCGGAGCGAGGCACAAATCGAACCGTGACCGAAAAACCTAGGTCGGAATCAACTTGCGAAATCTGTTCATCATAAAATCTCTACAGGAGATAAACATGAAATAATTGAAAATGACAGTTTTAAGGAAATCTTATAGAGTGCAAAAGCATTGGGTATATAAAAAACTCTACTCGAAGGGGATTTCCTCACAGATGTTTTTTTTTTTTGGTCTTGGAGTGTTCCTGAAGTGTTGTCAAGCTCTGAAATGGAAGATGAATATAAGCACTGGGTCTATGTGTAACTCACCACTTTACGCGGTCTACTCAGTTCCTCTCTATTATCCTGTTCTTTTCTGGAGCGTGTGGAGGTCAAAGATTGGTGGGAGTTCACAGCACCACGGAAACGATCCGGTTCCCGTTCTACGTATGGTGGCAACGAATCGTCCTCCTCTGCTGATCGGTGGTTAGCTGATCGGTTGCTCGGTGAGTGACTTTGGCAACTCTTTTGAGAGCTATTCTTAGACGGCCTGTCTGATTCGTCTTCATTTCCCCCACCTTTTGAAGACAAGCTCCTCCCAGCTTTTGCTTTGCGTTCCAGTAATCTATTAAGTAGAGCATCATCGTATTCCTGCCCGCTCTCGACTTCCTGCTTTCTCGAATCCCACGCGTTAGGGTCTCGACGAAGATTGCTGTCCCCTGTACCTCGTCTCTTTGGATTTCCTGGGACAGGAGGTAGACATTGAGCATGATGTCTGTCTTTAGGAGAATGACGTTTGGAGCTGTAATACGGATAGCGGTCACGCTCCAGATCTCGTTCTCTCCATCGTTCTCGCTCGCGTTCACTCTGCCTTTGTTTGGAGCTCATCGTGTAATCGGCCTCGTCGTCGCTAAGGTCGTCGTGGCGGCGTCGCTGGACGTAGCTCATGGCAAATTCCTCAAGCTCGTCCAGGGATCCGGTTCGTCCGCCCATTTGGAAAGCCTTCCTCTGCAGGTGCTCAGAACGAGGGTTCCACCTGGGGAAACATCACAAAAAATTTGTCTTTACTAAAGACATCAATATATTTTTGGAGATATTACCAAGTAAATTGTAATTTAGAGACTAAAAATCCCATGTTCATGTCAGTTCTCCAGTGCGCCCCCATTTTGTCAGGAGGTGGACTAGCTCATTCACGGACAGTTTAGCATTGCCAGTCCGCTTATTGGTAAGATTTTGGAAATCCGGATAGCACTGGAGGACGCAGAGAGAACCGACATGAACATGGGGAGAACCAGAGCTCAGAGTCAAGCCAAGGGGCATGAAGCTCCCAAACGTTAATTACCTCGGGTGATCGTCCTTCACTCGATGATGAGGATGTCGAGCGGACGTTTGCGTATGGGCCGGAGACCGTTCTCTGCTCAGTATGTCTGGAGGGTCATCCATATCAGGAATGGCTGGAAGCGCTTTCTTCTGAACCTTCCGATACGCCTGGTGGAAATCCGTCTCTGCTTCATGTAAGGAACTAAGCTCTGACATACTGCACGCTGGCCAGCAAAAGGAAATCAACAAAGTGGTTTAAAAACCTCATAATGACCTTTTCGGTGCAGGATGCATTTATTATTTTTACAAGCGGTCAGCCCAAGCATGGTTGTATCGTGCACTATATACTGTACAGTCATGAAATAGTCACATGTTCTGTTCGAATCATATTTGAAGGTTTGATTTGTATAGAAATTCAAAATCTTGTATAGCTGCATTGCTATAAATTCTCACGTGATGGTCTGCGTGAAGTGAAGTGTTAATTAATGAACAGGACATGAGGGTTACATAACTGGTCAGTTTTAGCAGAAAGTAGAAGCATGCCAAACACAATCAGGTACTGTTCCAACTCTAAAGGTGCATGCTGTGTCTCTATAGGAGCGCTAACTTTAAACTATGGTGACTGCATGGGAAGGCTATTGAAGCACAGAAAAGCAAAAATGTGAGCTATAGAGAAATTTTTTTCCAGTTGAAAAGGAAAGAGAAGCCTAAAATTAGAGGGCTTTTATGAACACGGGCGTTCTGAGTACCACGCAGGGCTTACAATCATGACTGCTGATGGTCTTAGACGGGTTGAAATGTTCCAGTTCTCTTTCCACATATTGCAGCACCTTCAGCGAATTCTGATCCGGCGTGGGCTGGAGACGATACCCGCTGTGCACTACGGGGGACATCGTGGGTAATGAGCAAATGTATTCATGGGTGCACAGGAGAGACAGAAAAATGTCAAGAGACACAAAATACAAGTCACTGGACACTTTAATAAGAACTTCCGTGTGCCTGATCATCTGTTGGTGCCATTATCTGGTCAGTAGATAGAAAATCGTGGTCTGTACAGGTCCAGAGCTTTACATAAGGTTCCCAGGAGAAAAAATGTGATCTCGGTAACCTCCGATTTTTTTGCTCTTATCGGGAGCCGTGTGTACACACCATAACATTGATAACCTTTGCCTGATAAGATTAACCAAGCAAACATACACGAACAGGAATAAAGCACTAACCACTAAAACACAAATGATTCTTATCTGTTCGTTTTTGCACAGCTGTTTGCTAAACAAATACACTTCATGAGGCTTAAACAAGCATATAGAGTGTAGAACACTGTACCGGCTGCATCGTCTCACTGATGCAACCGAAGTCTTTCTTTTAGTTTGTGTTCAATAAAATCTTAGTGGGAATCCAAAATAAATAAAATAAATAAAATTGTTGGATGACTTATTAAAAAAATGTAAAGTTAGCATATTAATATCTTTGTTTACATGGATAATATTTCTTTAATCCAACTGAAATGGTCCTGGTTAAGGATTCAAACTAAACTGTTTACATGGACGCCGATCCGATCCGATAGCTCAAAGCATTTAATCAGCCAGCGTACATTATTTGAAATGCGCAAAGTGGGTCTGCCCGATGTGAAGCATTTCATCTGCTGGAGACGAAGATGAAGTAGAAGGGGAAGAAGAAGAGGTGAGGTTCCATCTTGTTTTTAACAAATCCGGCCTTCTGCGTTATGATTGGTTACAAGAATTCAGTCTCATCTATGATTGGTTAAATGACTTATTCCTGTATGTGATATAATAGGGGTGCTCCGATCGATCGCCCGCTGATCGCAATCCACCGATAATGGTTTACTTTTTATAGATGGCTTGTCTCTCAGCTGGCCAATCACATAAATCGGTACTATTACGATGACGCAAAATACATGAATCGACAGCCACAACAAATTCCGCGCAAAACAGACCCGGTGTTTGTCTTACCGCTTCATACATGGCTGTAGACATTCTGGATGATAAAAGGTATAGACTGTGTCTTAAAAATGCGGAAATTCTGATATTTATAAAGAAATGCCTGCACTCGCTGTTTACTAATGAGTAGCCGCGATTGGCTCGCCAAATACAAAAGACTTTTTTTTGTCTTTCACCACAGCGTACCATCTGGTCCGCACACAACTTGGCACAAGTTTCACGGCGGATGCCCTTCCTGACACGACTTTCCCATTGTTCTAACCAGGCTTGAGCCCGGCACTGCATGCAGTGGCAGGGTAGTATGGCGAGAGCTTAAGGTTTAGGGTCTTCCCCAAGGACCCAATAGCGGCAACCTATTGGCGGTGGGGCTCGAACCCAGATCTCCCTATCAACATCCTAGAACCTTAGCCGCTCATTTTGGAGCAGAGTTTCGATTTGTTATTCATTGATGCAGCCCGGTTGTGCTACACATTATAACGAGTGAGCAGGAGGTTCACATTTTAAGATTAGCATTTTAGCATGTGTGTGAGCCCCTTGATGCTAGTTAAGGAATGGAAGATTTTTGCTCTTTAGTCGAGCGTAGGCTATTTTATTGCTTTCAGTTTCTTTAGGATGAAATTATTAGAGAATGGAATATGTTGCTTCCCAGTAAATAAAAGTTGTAAATTATTATATTAATACATTATTATTAATTATATTTATATATTGCTGTTTAGAATAATTATTTTTAGTGCTATAGGAATGTATTGAACTGTATATGGTTGAAATGACAATAAAAATCTACTTGACTTGACTTGAATTGAAATAGGACACTTTAAATGTAAGATCCCAATAACCGTATCGGTACCGCCCGATTTTGATTTTGGTGATTGGTCCAAAAAAAACCCTGATTGGAGCACCCATAATGTGTAAAATATAAGCTATTCACTGCACTTTCCTCACCAAGGAACCAAAGAAGAATGGAAGTCTGAATGAATGTTTGCCACCTGGGACAAACATGTGCAGATAGAATATATTTATTCCATCAAGCGAGAACCGATCACTGTTTACATCGGTAATATTTACCTATAGAACACATTATTGCGACAATGACAATTGTTAAAAGCGCTATACAAATAAATAAAATTATTATTAACACATAACACAAAGGTTCACAGCACCCGTTATTCCGATCGGGCTGGATCGGGTCAGAGTTGAGGTGTTTACATGAGGCTATTATTCTGATTATTAGTCGAATCCACGCAAACACAGTTAATAACAAGAGAACGGCATAAAAGCATCTATTTCTTTCACATTCTCTATGACCGTGTATTGGTCTAGTGCTTTCTTTTGCTTTTGTTATATCCACAACAATCACATAATAGCAGCTATCTGTGTGGAAACATGGCCATTTTCTTTTGTGCAAAATGTGTGAAATGTGTGAATACCTGATGACAGCTGAGGTAAAGAGATATTATTATCGATGGATGGCGCGGTGGACATCTTGGGCTCAATTAGGGAGGGAGGAGCGATGGGTACCATGGAAGGCACGCCTTGCATGTAGTACGGAGGGTAGATTGCCACTGGTGTGGACTGTGCCGTCTTTATGCCTTTTCCCGCTTCATACACTGTGGGTACACATGCAATATGTAAAAATACTGTGGATACACCTGTTTAGCAGTGGAGGTCTACGGTATGTCTTAGCACTATGTTAACAGGATTGTAACCCTTGCCATAAAGCTTTAGCCTAGTAGTTTGGAAGTGGTGTGTTTTATATAAATAGACATGCAAAACCTCATGCCATGTTGGAAAAATCCTACTGATCCTCCTTTGCTGTTATAATAACCTTCACTGATTCTAAAGCTCGTTAAACTCGTTAAATTAAATAACACACTAATCAGTGTGACAGTTGGTTGATTGACATGTTGCATGCAAGCCTTCCCATGTCTTATTAGTTATGTACCATTCTGAAAATTATATATATATATATATCAAAATATATAACCTAATATAATATCTAAACTAACAATATACTAACAATACTTACTAATTTTATCTTATTTTATATTATTATGCCCCTTTTCTAATCTTAATCTAGTACAAAATTGTAGAAAACCAAAGGCGCGTAACCAAAGGATGACTCGTACACACAGAGACATAATAAGGAACTTTAAAGCAGGCAGAAAGAAAAAAAAGTGCAGAAAGTACTTTGCCCAAATAATATTAACAGAGACGTTCAGGAAAAGTTATAGAAATAAATTTCAGTTCCATTTTTTTTCCCGGACACAGAGCACAGATGGCCAGACTTCCTTTTTTTAAAGCCAAGAAACAAAGCACCTATTTGTGTCTATAGTTACCCGATTTAAGTAAAAGTTGAGCGAAGTGTGTGGATGTGAGGTACTCACAGTGGCGAGGACAACAGCAGGTTTCAGGGCAACAGCAGCATCGCACGTAACAGCAGCAGGAGTGAGGACAGCACTGGCACCAGCACACACCCGCCAGGACCAAGAACAGGACGCTGCCCAGGACTACAACTGCCACAAATACCCACTCTGAAACAAAGACCACAGTGTTACAGATACTATAAATAAATAACTATAATAATGGATAACCTCCTGAGACCTGTACTCTAATATTATGTATACTGCAATTTCTCCTCACTGTTTCTCTTTATAAGCAACTGTTAAGCACGAACTTAAACAATGTCTTCTAAGAGGACGGTATTTAGCGAAAGTAATTATACCAAATGGTTTTCATATGAGGATCGTACAAAGATTTACAAGACAAAGTAGTCGGGAGAAAATGTCATGTCGTCATATGAGGACATTTGGGTGTCAAGTTTATAAATCATGTCGTCTGAAAAAAGAAACACCGGCTGCTCAAGACAATGGAATGAATTGCTTGATATATCAAAAACATGAAGACTTTTCCCTGGTATGCAATATACACTCAGTACTCGGTTGGACCCATTTTTGACTTCAGAACTGCTTTGATTCTTCATGACACAGATTCAACAAGGTGCTGGAAATATTCCATGAAGATTTTGGTCCACAATTGCTGCAGCTTTTGTGGCTACACAATCATCTCCTGTTCCATCACATCGAATCTGTGAAATTTCGCATTGATTTTAAAATACTACTCTTGAAATATAAAGCATTAAATGGTCTCGCACTGCAGTATCTGCGTGAACTGCTAGTGTCTTACGATCCGGCACGCCTAATTCGATCCAAGGATGCAGGCTGCTTATCAAAGCTACAGCTGGGGGCAGAGCTTTTTCTTACAAAGCCCCAAAATTATGGAATAGTCTTCCAAATAGTGTTCGGGACTCAG
>JAOVVA010000028.1:4760468-4778225 GCA_028565275.1 Leiocassis micropogon | reverse complement strand
AATCCCTCCATTTAATTTTTCAATGTGGCCACCATGCATCTCCCACCACGCTGACCCATGAAAAACCCCCCCCCCCGCCCCCCCCCCCCCCCCCCTGTATTTTATCCTCTACTTTTTTTTCCGGGTTTTTTTCTGCCGTTCTCTTTCTTTCACGCTCGTACAATGGATCCTTACGCCATTCTCAACTAGTAGACAGAACGTCCTTCTGTTGCCATGGCAGCACGTCTACGAGTGGCTGACGCTCGAGTACGAGAGCGGTTGGCACCCAAACACTGTTCATTGTCTTGAATGTGACATCACATTCAGGCTTAGTGAAACCCACATTTAGTCCTGTCTGTGTAGGGTAGATAAACACGTAGTAGCGAATCAAATTCATGAGGCAGGCGCTTTTGACGGGAGCACATTACACCAACTCTGAATAAGTGTGTTGCAAAATTATTGTGAACTGAAGAATCACACACATACATATTCCTAAAATAACGATTTACCCACCCAGGTAATTTAGCAAAAAACCCTACAGTGTTTATACACTCTGATCAGCCATAACATTATCACCACATAACATTAGCACATTAACATTGATTATTAATTATATATATTATATTATAATATATTATATAATTATAGTACCAGTTATAGTAAACTGGCTAACAGGATCATCACGCATGCCCATTGAGACCAAAACCCAGCCTGTCTGGTCCAATCCCACAGAAAAGCCAGTGCAGAATAACTCACTGAGAAACTTTTTAGATCCCAATCTGATCAAGCACTCATGGAATGAACTGGACATAGCAAGCTACTCTGCAACTCAAAGCCACTAAAGGATACACTGACAAAGTCTTGCTGCCAGTCACTACAACATTACCCCAGAGGTCTTGTGGAGTTATGCCCCAAGGGGCCAGAACTTCCCAGGTGGCACAATCTGGCATATTGTATAACGGGTTTATGAGCAGCATGGTGGCTTAGGGGTTAGCACTGTTGCCTTGCACCTCATGGGTCTGTGTGCATGATCTCCCCAAATTTGGTGGGTTTCCTCCCACAGTCCAAAGACATGCAGATTAAGCTAAATGGCGTTCCCAAACTGCCCGTTGTGTGTAAATTAGTTTGAATGGGTGTATACGTGACCTGAAATGGATTGCCACTCCATCCAAGGTGTACCCTGCCCTGTGACCTACGTCTCCTGGGCCCTCACGACCTTATATACAGGATAAAGTGGTATAAACGATGAGTGATTGAGTGTAACGCAGCCCAATTAGACTCATGTGGGATTTTACTGCACATGTCATGAATCTACACGAAGATGCAAAAGCATTCACTCCGTTTGCTTTTTTTCAGCTGCTCCCAGTAAGGGGTTGCCACCACAGACCATCCAACTCACACATTTAACTCAAGACATTCTAGTACCAAATGGACGGGCACTATGGCATCCAGTAGCTGGGAATCAAAACCTGGAGTTTTACACAGTAGGTGAGAGGTCGACCACTGAGACACTACTGCCCCATAGTCATGCCTTTAAAAGTTAAAATGCCAAAGTTCAGTTTCTACAGTACATGATCTCAGTATAAATATGCTTAATCATGGAAGGTCCGTTGTAATGCAAAAAAAGTTAAATGGTCACTGTAAAGCTTTCCAGGATTGGAAACCCACTTGAACCACCCCACTCTAAACATCTCACACCAAAACAACAGGTTATGAGGTGCAGCAGTAAATCCCGCTGTTCAACACTGTAGGTGGAGTCTTTAACAAGGTTTCCCAGTGAGCCCTTTGTGAAGCTGCTCTCATAATTCACTGGAGCTGTAAAAGGCAAAAGCGCATGGCGTCTCTCCTCCTGCCTATAGTTGTGTAATGGGTCTGTAACTGTGTGTGTGTGTGTGTGTGTGTGTGTGTGAGGGGGAGACAGGCTGATATTGTTCCTGTGTGAAGAAGTATAAGAAGATAAATGTCCTGTTTTCAACACAAACCTGTAGTGAAGACAGAGTAAGGCATCGGTAAGATTCTAGCTATTTTTAGTCTAGTCTTTTTCCTAGTGGTTAAGGAAGAGGAAATTGTTCTCAACGCATGACCTTACATCCTAAGCAGATAAGTGGAATTCTTTCACTTCCTGTGTTTTGGAGAACCCAAAAACACTAGTGTTAGATTGAATGGTTTTACTAAATCACTGTAAAAAAAAAAAACAGATCTCGCTGCTTATGAAAAAAATGTCTGTTCTGATTTAGCAAGTTTACTCAGCTTATTGAATTGAATAAGGGTCTGGGATCGATTCCTGCATAGGGTCTGTGTGCATGGAGTTTGCTTGTTCTCACAGTACTTGATAGCTTTCCTCTGGGTTCTCCGGTTTTCATCCCATAGTCCAAAGGCAAGCAGATTAGGCTAACTGGCGATCCCAAATTGTCCGTAGTGTGTACATGTGAGTGTGTGTGTGTATGTGTACATGATGGATTGGCACCCCACTGCGTACTCCTAAGTCTCCTGGAATAGGCTCCAGGCCCTCCCCCCGAAACCGTGTAAATAAGCAGTTAGTGATATAAGACTACATAAATAGGGTGTGTAAGGGAAAATATAGGTGTTGGATAACATCGATTCAGTTTATCTTGCATATCTTATATGCCTGCACTGATCAGATATAATATTACAACCAGCTGGCTAATATTGTGGCTAAAATACATCTTTCTTGTGCCAGCTCTGAGCAATCAAGACAAAGACTCCACCGTTTCCTCTGAAGGTGTGATGTACTGTAGTATCTGGTACCATGACGTTAGCAAAAGATGCTAAGAGTCCTGTATATTGTGAGGTGGAGCCTCGATCCTATTTGTCCAGCACATTCCACAAATGCTCGATCCGCTAGAGTTGTGGAGAATTTCCAGGCCACGAGTCAACACCTTGAACTCTTAGACACATTCCTCAAACCAGTCCTCTACAATATTTGCAGTGTGGCACAGAACATTTTTCTCCTGAAAGGTAATATTAGTTCCATGTGTACTTGATCAGCAAAAAGGTTTAGGTAGGTGGTATGTGTCAAAATAACATCCTCATGAATGGGAGGATCTCAGAACACTGCCCTGAGCATCACACCGCCTCCGCTGTCCCATAGTGCATCCTGTGCTATCTCTTCCCCAGGGATGGGATGCACACGATGTAAAAGAAAACTTTTTTCCATTGCTCCGTGATCCTGTACACATGCTTACTGTACATGCCCATTGTAGGTACTTTCAGCAGTGATCAGAGATCAGCATAGGTATATTGACTGGTCTGAAGCTCTAGACACAACAAGCTGCAATGCACTGTGTATTCTAACACGTTTCTATCACACATAGTATCCATTTATTTTTAGCAGTTTGTACTACTGTAGCTCGTCTCTGGAAATGAAGCAGATGGGTTAATCTTCACTCCTCCCACAGGCATTAATGAGGCTTACTTTTGATCAGTTGGGAACAACCAACAAGATCCACGTTTGGAGATCTTCTACCTCTAGGCTCTAAACCCATATAACCAATACAGATCATGGATGATGAGTTTCCTAAAGAAATCCTTTTACAGATTTGTTCATAACATAGTATCTACTGTAGTGAGAAGAATATTTATCCTGGACACGACTTTTATCCAGAGAGAGGTTCTTCTAAATGGGTTTCTATTTTCTATATATGATGACTCACCCAGAACCAGGAGTTCCACATGACCTTCATTCAGGCCCTCCAAGTCATCAGTGATCACCACCTTGCAGTAATAAATACCGCTGTCGCCCCATCGCACCTCTCCAATACGCAGGTCAGCCTCTGGAGAAAACAAACAAAGCAAGACATGCGACGTGGTTAGCTTTCGTGCACAATTCAAACCGAACCATGTTTCGATTTTAATGCTGAACTGAATACAAAAGCCAATGCAAAGAGCACGAGCACCAAAAGGGTAAAAGAAGTGATATGTAGGGGAAACGGCGCACAGCGTTATAATATTCAGGTCTGTTCTTAGGCTTAACTGGAGAAGAGAAAAGATGGACGATTGAGCTAATGTGAGAGAGGATCAACAGGAGTAACGGAGGGGGAGTCTGGAATGTTTCAGCTCTCAGTTAAAATGCATTTGGAGCAGGGGGTCACCTCAGATCCTCCCTTGTAATAAGTAAACAGGCCTATTTCAGGAAAAGGAAACATTCAGAGTTACAATGGAAGGCCTTTCCTGTAGGGAACTACACTGTGACCTGGTTGCCAGGCGTCATAATCCATTGCTTCTTCTTACATCATTAGGGACTTATTTAAACGTAACTGTAAATGTATATGATGGTCTTTCTTTTAAGTCCTCGTACAGTTTAGTCTTGTGGATAACTTTAGTATAAACATTGGTTTTAACAGTCAACGAAGGGCTGTGTTTATGATCTACCTGGCTAATAATTAGCTATCTAATAGATTACAGCAGCTCCTCTAGTCTGTGTGGGACACGCCACCAAGACACACACTCTACGCATTCATGATATGCATGGGGTTTTTTTTCTCACCAAAGTCATTTCAGTCCAGCCCCTTATTTCCTGACCAAAGAAATGTCTTAACCAGAGTAACGACACCAGCTCGGCGTGTTTGAGCATAGCTGCGAGTTCACCGGAGGAACCACTGCCCATAAATTTCCTTAACAACAAAGACAAAACTGAGAGAGAAGCGAAACTTTGAGATTAAGGCTGAGCAAACAAAAACAGGTCTACAATGTGAGAGTAAGATGTAATGCCAAATATATCAAGCGGTGAAGTTGACAATGCTAAATACACTTGAAACAGAGCCAGATGTCTCAGTTAGATGTCTCAGACTTCACCATGACCCTAGACACCAACCAGTGAAATGTTACAGACTTCCAAACAGGATTTCATGTAAATCATAAAAATGAAACAAAAACAAAACTTTATCCAAAGACATCCAGACCATCAGAAAAAGGACGAACACTTGCTTGGCTCGTAATCAATCTATCAATTAAGGGAGCGTCCAGGCCTAGCATTCAGGCATTCAGGTTTTTTTTGAAGAAACACTGAACGTAGACTTTGAAAGATCACATATACTGTGCTGTGAAAAAATATTTGTCTCATTCCTGATTTAGTTTTTATATAATTGTTTTTTGCAAATTTGTTAAACTTAAATGATTCAGATCATCAAACTAATTACACAATATAGTGCTACTCAAATAATATAACACAAAGACATCCTGAGTAAATACAAAGTGCAGTTTTTAAATGATGATTTCATTTATTAAGGGAACAAAGCTGCCTTTGTTAAAAAAAAAAGTAATTGCCCCCCTAACAAAATCATAAAGGAACTGTAATTAGAAACATTTTTTACTTGCCAGACCCTATTACTGCCAGACTTGTTGAATCAAGAAATCACTTAATAGAAACTGTCTGACAAAGTCAAGCACGCTAAAAGATTTAAGTGAAAAAACTAACAAACAAAAAAACAAAAAAAAAAACAGGAAGAAGAAAATACTTTTTCACGGCACTTTAATATGAAGAAAACACGACTCTGATGTGCCGTTTCAATCATTACCACACTAGCTTTTAGTCCACAAACATCCTTCCCAATATAAACCACGCCACCACCTGCAATATGAAGACTACTCTATTTGAGAGAATTTTTGTTTCAAAACGGTTACATCATCGAACTTTTGCTAAATCCCTTAATGGGTTTTCATGGACCATAATATTTCACTAATCACAGGAATAACAGCCTGATCAGAATAAAAACGCATCATGTAAACACTTCATTCCTCCCTCTGACCTGATCTGGCCTGATCGGAATGAATTTTCAATCAGAACGAGAAGGGTGGTGTAATCCTTTAATAAACTGTTTAATATGGCCAAATGTTTCACTCTTGCTGAAACAAATATAGTCTTTCTGCACATTTGCCTCACGTTAGTTGACGTGATAAAGTTTCCAGAAGGGAAACTTTACTTCTGTTCCTTACCTGGTAAACTCTCTCCCACCTGTCTTTACTTCAGACTTTCATCCTCTGGATCTCAGGGCCTGACGCATTCGCATTTCACAAACACTAAAGAATTTAACCAATCATAGATGAGACTGAATTCTTGCAACCAATCATAATACAACTGGTTGGATTAAAGGGGAAAAAAACGTAAAACCTAACCTAACCTCGGATTATATTTCTGGCAGATTAAATGCTTCACTGTTGGCAGAACCACTTTGTGCATCTTAAATAATTTATATTCTGATTACATACAGTACTAATCAGAATATAAATGATTCATCAATCAGAATTATTTGCAAACATTCACGTAACATATTTATATCACATGAAAGAAAGACAGTCATGTCTTGTAAATGTAACTGCTGAGTACACCTTAGTTTTGTGACTTGAACATTTTCTGAACCACAAAACATGTTAAAAAACTCAAAACCGAAAAGCTGTCGTACTCTAGTGAATAGTCCGAGTATAAGATATACTCAATATTGCAGTAGATTGGAACAGTCCATTTACTTTATGAATTATAATAAAGATTGAAGCCACAGATCCATTAAGCGACCAATTCGTTCAAGGTGTCTGAATAGTTACATGACCACATGTCAGTGACGTCATGCTACGTAATACTACATAACACTAGCTTCCATTCATTGTATGGAATTCCATTCTATTGTTTAAACAAAAAGGTCCAAGAGAAAAAACAATGACCAAATAAAATAAGCACATTACTGTTGATAATGGAGATGTCTCTGTCTTTGTAGTACTCCGCAATGGTGAGAGAGGATCCCTGCCCAGAGGCCACAATCCGAACCGTCCGGCTGGCGTCGCTGCAGTCCTTGTGGGAGGAGGGCCCGAGTTCTGACCCCCGGACACCCAGAGAATCAGGAAAGCTGAACGAGTCACGCGTGCGGTCACGGCAGTATGACTTGTACCACCACTGCACCACTGGGGTATGGGTAGAAGTGCTTGTGTACTGACACGGCAAAACCACAGACTGGAAAAGCAGGGCGAAACGCCGGCCTTCCCGAACGCTCACCTGCACTGCCTCACACCTCGGCATTGCTGGGGGACAGAAAAAGAGAACAATATTAAGAAGTGTAAGAACATTTTAAAATGTTTTTACATAAGCAACGATTGATTTGAACCATGCCAGCATTCACGTTGTCATTTTTCTAGTATTACGATTTCCATGAAGACATGGTTTCGCAAGTTTGGTCTGGAAGAACTTGGAAGTCCTATCATCAACAACTTTGGAGGAACTGGTACACTCTGCCCTACACCTCCTGACCCGACATCATTTCCCGACATCAAGTGCTACCCCAAATCAATATCATGATTAACTGAACCCTTACCATTACCTTGGATCTTGGATTCTGATTAATGAACATTTTTTTGGGGTTTGGTTTTCTGCCCTTATGCTTTTAATATGCTCAACAATTAGAGCTGGGATATTTTTTCTAATAATGTGGCTTCCATGTACAGTAAATGACTAGTCATGTAGCAGTATGGGGACAGTACATGCACACACACACACACACAGTGGGGAACTTATTAAAGGAATTTTTAACTAAATTGGCTGTAGAGCCGTGATTAGTATGAGAGCGCTAGGATCGCTGAGAGAGCGCGGCCAATCAGCTCTCTCTAGGCCTTCGGCCGAGAGAGGCTACAGCATTAACCAGGAATCGAACTAGCGATCTGCGAATGATAGGCCGTGTGCTTTACCACCGCGCCACTCGGGGGCCAGGTGTCCACAAACTTATGGCTACATAGTGTATATCAAGATGTAAAAAAGGAGGAAAATCACCTAAACTGACAAAAAGGGAGAAGTAAAGAAAAAATGTTATAGTGGATATTGCAAGACATGGAAAAAGAATAGAAAGGAATCCTGACACATCTTGAGAAATCTGAGACCGAAAAACAAGAAAGGCTCTCACAAGCAATATAAGCAACGGCAAGGTGTGTAGCAGATGGACGAGTGAGCAGAGCAGGCCAGAATGTGAAACAGGAGAAAAAAGAAAACACTTTGCACCACAGAAAAGTGCTTTGTGACCGAGAAAAGGGAGAGTCAGCTCCACAGGATGGCACTAAGGAAGACCGGTAAGTATAGACTTATATGAAATGCAAAAAAAAAAAAAAAGCTGACAAAGCTCTCACCCTCTTACTCACCCTGTCTGATAAAAACACACAATTACTGTACAGCACTGCTAACACCTGCTTATTACCATCCAACATGCTTTGCTCAAAAACAGCCCCTCATAGCTGTAAGTTTGCCGACGACAGCTTGAGGTTAACGGCCGTTGATTTCTCAAGAGGCATCTTAAAAATAAGCGTCTAATCATAATAAACAGAAGAACATTGCGAACAGCTCCTACTGACTCACTCACACCCCTCTGAGCTCCTGATCTTCTGTGTGTAATAATCCTTATCGCACTGTAGTGGGAGGCTTTAAGAAAAACACACGCCTAAAAACATCTGGAGCGGAAAGTCTAGGCCATGCCGGGATGAGCGATGAGGAACAGATTTAGAGACGTCAAGATATGCAGTATGAGTGTGTGTGAAGCACCTGACATACAGTACACACGGTATACAACTACACGAATATACACACTTTGTGAATCCATGGGTATGACATTAAAAAGTACTGTCTAAAACGAATAAAATGACATGATGGGGGGGAACGGTAAACGCTGAGGACACAAACTCCTCTTCATCTCTCTCTGCTTGAACAGGAGTTTATTTTTCAAGGGTGTGTGGCATGAAAAAACATGCTTTCTGAGAAAAAGCAACACGAGACCTAGCAGGTCTTCACCCTTTTTATTTTCAACTCGCATTTGCAGTTTGTGGGAATACCCTAGATAAGAACTTTTACACTTTCCCATGTATTAAGAAACAAAGTGAAATCATGCTTATTTAAAACAGATTTATAATAGAAGTCTATGAAAGTATATTACAGTAAAAGCTGGTGGACTGTTTGGCTTGATGTGTCTCAGGAGGAAGCATGTGTTAGTCTTCACCCTTCCTATTTCGTAATTGTTTTGTGATTCGGAAGACAAGGACAATTTTGCATTCTAGACTCTTGGTCAAGGACAGCTTTGTCATCGTTGGGATTCAAAACATCTGTTTCTGACTGACTGTGTATACGATTTGGGCAACATCCTGTCACGACATTAGTGAACATTAATGATTAATGAGTAGATACAGTGGAAATGCGGCAGTGGTGGCTCAGGTGGTTGAGGCTGTGGGTTGTTGATTGTAGGGTCAATAGTTCAAGAACTGGCACCACTTGGTCACCACTGTTGGGTAAGACCTTTAATCGTACGCCCATACTACACAGCCACTATATGCAATATGATCCCAAACCCTGTTAGAAAATGGGAGGTTTGAGACAGGAAGAGTTTCCGGTGTAAACCTGTGGTGCGTCACATCTGAAATGCTGGCCTCCCAGGAATTCCTTTAACGCCCAAACATGTGGAAATCACTTGGTGCGAGGTCAGGACCGTACGGGGGCAATAACTCCCAGCCGAGTTCCTGTAACGTGCAGTTGGTGTTGATGAATGATGGTGTGTACAGCTCCCACAGACAGATGCGTCTTTTCCGCAAAACTTTGGTGACAAATTGTCCATCGATTTTCAAGGATCAGGCATTCCACTCACTGTAGTGGGCTTCAAGTCACCTCAGCCAGGATCATCATTGGCAGAACATATGTTCTTATATAAAACATTTGCATCATTCAAATGTCTCACTACGGCTAAAAGTCTCATATCCGTACTGTGCTTGAAGTCTTCTGTAAACGTCAATCAGGTTTACAACCTTATTCACTGGAAATTCCATCACATATATGTACACAAGGGGAGGTTAATATAATAGCCTAGAAAAATATAGAAAACGTATGTATTCTTCAAATAGAAATGTTCCAATAGTGTACCATTCTTTTTTTTTTTTTTAAGTATCAATGATCTAATAATGTACCTTAAACCTTTTTAAAGGTAAATCCATGAAAATTTCCACAAGTGGCTACAAAAGACAAGAGTGAAGAAAAAGCACAGGAAAGCCACTGAAATCCTGAAGATTTAAGACCCAAAACTAGCCATCTAAAATATTTTTTTCAACTTAGATTTGATGTAAAAGTAGAATTTTACTGATGTTTTTTTTTTAGAGGCTCACCCACAGCTTTCAATGTTTCAATGTTTAATGATACTTAGTAACAAAAATAATAACAATAACTATACACCTGTTGATCAGTTTCAAAGCTTTTCATGTCTTGATCTACAGTTTAAATGATGAGTTTAAACAAATAACAAATAGATCAAAAGAAATCAAATCAAAGGGTGAGAGAGGAACAGAAACATTGCAGCCCGTGTGAAGTCCGGACTCCTGCTCTGACTTGCTGTGAATTTAGATACTTCTGTATCTGAGTTTAAACCATGAAGAGTGTTTTACTCAAACAAACAAACAAACTAACAAACAAACTAACAGTTTATTTTATTTTGTTTCGCGATGTGACACTCAAAGTTTAGCTGAAAGTAAGGAACCTGCTGAGCAACAACCTGCCGTTATTTAGCGAATCTGAGCACCGACATCACTGCAGGAACGGACTTACCTGTAAAAGTTATTACTGTAAAGCAGCAGTACAGGAGGAACATCATTTTAGAATCCGTACACAAGTCGTGAACATGTTTTCCTTCCCTTCGCCTCATCCTCCGCTCGTGTGTGTGTGTGTGTGAGTAACAGAACTGTGTAACGGTATAAAGCAGGCGCTCGCTGTGGGCCGTGTCCCAAACAACCCCTCTGTCTGATATGTAGTGCACTAGTTAGGGCGCTCGAGAGACCACTTAAGTGTACAGAGCTAATTGGAATTGAGCCCGTGATTCAAAACTCATTCAAAACAGCCTAACCCTACTTACTGTACAGTCATGAGCATGAATTACTCCCGGAAGGAAGGACAGTATGAGTGTGTTTTGTTGGAAGCACTGATTCAAGATTCAGGATTCATTTGCCATTTATATACATACCAACAGCAAGAGTACATTGGATTTGTTTGTTTTTTTGTACAAAAACTCTCAGGAAGTTTTAAAGTGCTCGCCCTATCATCCGGAGAGCGCTGGTTCGATTCCCGGGTGATGCTGTAACCTCTCGCAGCCGGAGGTCTAGAGAGAGATGATTGGCCGAGCTCTCTCAGAGGGGCGGGATGAGAGGTACTTCGTGCTCCCGCATTAATCTACAGCCAATCGGGGGCGTCTGTGAGCTCACGCAAGCGGAAGGAGCAGATAGCGCTGTCTTCCGAGTGTGTTACTCCGCCCCCAACGGTGCGCGAGCGAGCAGTTCGAAAAGATGCGGTCAGCTGGCGTCACGTGGTTCGGAGGAAACACGCGATAGTCTTCGGGCCTCTCCGCTGAGTGGTTGTAGTAGCCTTAATGTGGAGCCCCCTAGTGATGGGGAGGAATTGGACACGACTAAAATTAGGGAGAAAATCGGAAATAAAAAAAAAATAAAAATTGTGATAAAAAAAAAACAGAAATAGTGATAACAAAAGAAAGATAAAGTAGAAATACAGTTGCATACAACATTTCTTACAAACTTTTAAGCATGTTAAGACATCTCCAGACATTAAAAACAAATAAACAAAAAAATAAAAAAGTACATAAATAAATATAGTTGCAAAGCAGCGATGATCGGGCCCAAGCACACTGTTCCATCGCCGCCTGGTCGCACCACACAACTTGTGTGTTCTTCGAGGATGTTGAGACCTCCAAAAAGCCCTGGTTACACTATGATGTCACTTGATATGATGTCACTCAGGAAGTTAATAGCCACTTTTTGGCATAAGTTTAAGACATCGCCACGACTGAACTGTTTGAGAAATCGTTGAAAAAAAAAAAGATAAAGTAGAAATATAGTTGCAAAGGAGCGATGATCGGGCCCAAGCACATCTGGCATCATCGTCGTGGTGCACCACACAACCTGTGTGTTTTTTGAGCATGGTAGTAAGATGTTGTGGGAAAAAAAGCAATACTCTATGATATCACTCAATATAACGTCACTCAGGAAGTTGCGGCCACTTTTCGGCATAAATTTAAGGCATCGCCACGTCTGAACTGTTTGAGACATCAAAACTTGCTGAAGTAGTAGTCTTAAAGCAAGAAGCATTGATTCAAGTTTCAAGATTTAATTCTTTATTTGCTATTTGTACACATACCAACAGTATGAGTGCATTAGAATTTTTTGTGCGGGAACTCTCACTGAGTCACTGATAAAAAGAAAGATAAAGTAGAAATATAGTTGCAAAGCAATTATGAGCGGGCCCAAGCACTTGTGCCATCGATGCCCAGGCGCACTACACAACCTGTGTGCTTCTTCAGCATGTTAAGACACCCAAAAAGCCAGAGGTGCTTGAAAATAAGCATCACACTATGATGTCACTCCATGTGACGTCACTTCAATATGATGTGACTCAGGAAGTTATTAGCCACTTTTCTGCATAAATTTTTGGAATTATCATGGCTGAACAATTTGAGATTGCTTAAATAGTAGTATTAAAGCAGAAGTATTGATATAAGATTTAACATTCAAGGTATTTTATTTGCCATTTGTACACATACCAACGGTATGAGTGTACTGGTATTTATTTACCTCTGTGAGTCAGTGATAAAAAAGAAAGATAAAGTAGAATGAACATACAGTATAATACAAGAATGATACAATAATAAACAGAAGAAGAATTTAAGCTCAATCTATAACACACTAACACACTACATTATCATTGATATCATTATTAAGTTTTGTAATTAGTTTTTAGTTTAAACAGAACTATTTGAACTTACTGTTGAAACCACTTCAAAAAAAAAAGCACAAAAACATTTTTTTCTTTACTGTCAAACATTAAATCAGAGTAAACTATTTCTGTTGTAGATCAATACATATTAACATAGTTTTTGCATTTGTTAAATGTCAGAATCGAGCGAGGGACAATTTTATGGATTTTTTTTTTATTATTACTTTCATCAGTCAAAAATTTACATACAATTCCTTAGTATTTGGTAGAATTGCCCCAAAACTGCTTCACTTGGGCCAAACGTTTCAGGTATTCTTCCACAAGCTTTCTACAATAGTTTGCTGGAATTCTGGCCGACTCCTCTTGACAGAACTGGTGTAACTGGGTCAGGTTTGTAGGTCTTCTTGCTCGCAGTCGCCTTTTCAGTGCCGCCCACAAATTTTCCATGGGATTGAGATCGGGGCTTTGTGATGGCCACTCCAATACCTTGACTTTGTTGTTCTTAAGCCACTTTATTTTGTAACTAATTTGGAGGTATGCTTGGGGTCATTGTTCATTTGGAAGATCCATTTGCACCCCAGCTTTAACTTCCTGGCTGATGTCTTCAGATGTTGCTTCAATATATCCACAGAATTTTCTTTTCTCATGATGCCATCTATTTTGTGAAGTGCAGCAAAGCAGCCCCACAACATTATACTACCACCCCCATACTTCACAGTTGGGATGGTGTTCTGAGGCTTCAAATTTTCGCTCTTTTTCCTCCAAATATACCGTTTATCATTATGGCCGAACAATTAAATTTTTGTTTCGTCAGACCACAAAACATGTCTCCAGAATTTAAGATTTTTGCCCCCATGTACAGTTGCAAACTGTAGTCTGGATTTTTTTATGGTGCTTTTAAAGTAATGGCTTTCTCCTCCCAGAATAACCTTTCACCTCATGGTGGTACAGGACTTGTTTTTACTGTGGATAATGACACTGTCTTACCAGTTTCAGCCAGCATCTTCACAAGGTCTTTTGCTGTTGTCCTGGAGTTGATTCGCACATTTCGCACCAAAGAACGTTCCTCAGAACGGGATGGGACTCCGTCTCCTTCCCAAACGGTATGATGGTTGTACATTCCAAAGTTTTTTATACTTGCATATTATTGTCTAAACGGATGAACGTGGGACCTTCAGGCATCTGAAATTTACACTTAAGGATGAGCCACACTTGTGGACGTCCACAATTCTTTTCATGATGTCTTGGTTGATTTCTCTTGATTTTCCCATGATGTCAAAGAAAGAGGCTCTGTGTTTGAGGAGTGCCTTTATATGCATCTACACGTGTGCCACCAATTAACTCTTCATTCATTAATTAAATGGAATCAATTAACCTATTAGAAACTTTTTAAGCTCAGTATGAAATCATCTGGAGTTTTCTTTTTGTTTAAAGACAAAATAAACTTAGTGTATATATACTTCTGACTTGGTGATAAAAAATTTCCCTCGCTCGATTCTGACATGTAAGAAATGCAAAACATATGTTAATATTGTTTGATCTAAAACAAAAAAGTTTACTCGGATTTAATGTTTGACAGTAAAGGAAAAAAAAGTTTTTGTGCTTTTTTTCTGAAGTGTATTTAACTATCTGGTTTCAACTGTATATCTTGATGGAAGTCTACATTTTTTTAAGCTGCATGACATCTTTTTGCTGAAAAAAAGACTTTGCCTTATTTGCCTCATCAGTTACTTTGGAATTTATAATAAGCAATATTAATATCATAACTCAGATTATTCTAAAGCACATTTTTAATGCATGTCCAACATACTGTAAATTTGTTTACAAAAATTTAATTAAGTTGTCAACCATGTAGGTTTTTCCTTCCAGTTGCATTCCTTTGCAGCTCATTTTTTTATAATGTTTTATGCCAAAGCTAAAATGGTTTTCTTTTTTTCCCCAAACTTGTTTGCAATTGCATTTCATGAAACAATAATAATAGAAACGTTTATTTGGAAAAACAGCTTGGTTTCATAATTCAAACTTTTACTCATACATTACTAGTCTGCAATAAAGTGAGTCATGAATAAGTGTGTAAATAATAAAAGAGTAATTTAAAGAAGGCTATGCAGTGTAACGTAATTATTATTATTATTATTATTATTATTATTATTATTAGTTTTGTCTTGGTTTTGTCAATGGTCAGCATATCACAATGGCATGACCATGCTACTCTTGGAATTTTTATCATATTACACCCGTATAAGGTAAAGATTTTAAAGAATCGTGTGGTGTGGACACCTTTCAAATAGTAGTCCCAAGATGTGTATGTATCACATGTGATTTTTACCACCCCTGGTGGTTATGAGTGTTAAGACATCTTGGGGTAGTTGTCGTTGTACTATAACATCAGTCTGAAGGAAATTATACAGTATGGCCAAAAGGTTGTGCGTGCTTGACTATGGCAACCATGAGTGGTGTTCCCCCAAACTGTTCCCACAAAGTTGAAAGCACACAATTGTAGAGGATGTCTTTGTAAACCGGAGCAATACATTTTCCATTCTCAGCATGACAGGGCCCTACGCACAAACCAGACTCAATGAAGATAAAGTGTGCCCCGTTTGGAGTGGAGGAACTGAAGCGTCCTGTACAGAACCTTAACCTCAACCCCACTGAACACCTTAGGGGATGACCTATAACATACTTTTGGTGATACAGTATACTTTTACAATACAACCATTCTATTCTTGTTATTTTCACTTTACCCTCACATCAATTAATTTGTGAAAATGAGAAAAATAATTCTGGATGGAATGGCAGGTTTATTTCACCTCTTCATAAGAAGCAATTTAGCACAGCCAAACCACCTACCAGCATGCTCCTGAATGGTAAGAGGAAACCAGAACAGGTTCATGTGGGGTCTTAGCTGGTCTCCACTCTCCAAAAACATGTGGCCGGACTATGATGATTGGCACCTAGGTGTGAAAGAGGGTAACGTAAAGAAGTGGCATCCCATTAGGGGTGAATTCTCCTCCCCTGCACTCACTTTTGCTAGGAATGGGAATGGATCTACCACCACCATGATCAAGATAACGTGATTAACAAAGGAAGAAATTAAGGTTTGTATGATACAGTCAGAGTTCTATTGGCCATTCAATACTTTAATTTATAAGAATGAAAACTCAATAGAAGAGCAGAATAAACTGAATTCATCATGTATTCCCAGGACATAATATACCATATATTAAGGTACAGAAAGGAGTTTGCTTATTCATTATGCTCTCCTTCTATTGTGTTAAACTTTGTGTTTTTTGACCTCAGGGTCAAACATGGTCCATGATCTTGTTTCTTTTTAGAATCGTGCTGATGGTTGAACGAATCATGTTAAAAGAATAAGCAATGTCTGCAAGCTTTTTCACCTCGCTCTATTCTCTCAATTAATTTCACTTTTGTCTCCATCGTTATTGCTTGCTGCTTTGATAGCAGTACCAGCTTCATCATCACCGCTCCTTTCACGCTTGTTCCGAACATCCTGAGATACACACTGTACATGTGGTCTAACTTCCGCGAGTGCAAATGAAATCTAGGGGACTTACTGTAATAATAATAATAATAATAATAATAATAATAATAATAATAATAATAAGAGACAGGTTGATTGTAATTAAAATGAGTGGTGTTCACTGAATAAATGCAGCCTCTGCACTCTGATGAGGGAAAGCACCTATATTCAAAGTGTGTGATGAATGACAGGGTGTTTCATGCAAAATAGGTTTGGGATTCAAATTATAATGAAGCTGCTTTATTTTAGGTGTTTACCGTAGGCAGGTAATTTTGGACCCTTAAGACAAGTGAGGTATACAGAATGTGAAGACTACACAAGGATTAACTGAGTTACGCTTACATATGCACATCTTTACTAAAGGCTATTTTTACGGATGTATTTACTGACCGTATTTCTACTCATGTTATACAGCATAGATAAATGTTAAGTAAATAAAAAATGTTAAGAGACGAGCTATACTTTGACACCATTATCCACTTACAGGTGACTTCAACAACAGTACGGTGTTGATACTCATTCATCCTGGCCAAGGTGACTCAGAGCCCCTGCAGTCATTCCTGTGAACAATCAGCGAGTGAAACGCCTGGTCAATAAAAATTGATGACTCGATGGATAACTTCAGTTTTTGCAGGACAATGCATGGGCTCATCCCTCCATGACACTACTTGCACAATGCAGGAAATTGGGTTTTGCTACGTAACCTGGATGCTAGCTGACGGCGGCAAGAGATTAAACTGTACAGCGAGCAGCTCAGGATGACAACTAGTCCATCATGTAAACGAAAAAAGATAAATAAAACGTCTACAGAAATTTAAATCATATTCGGAGACAGAGAGCCCATGGCTTAACAGAGCATAATCTGTTTCTCATCATTGTTGCAGTCACAATTTTATTGTGGTGCAGTTTGCCCATATAGATAGTTTGTGCGTATAGGTGTGTGAAGACAATTCTTATTAGAGTTAAATATTAAACATATACTGTATAGGTTGCGAAAACAAATATTTTCATGTGTTTATGTCTGAGATTTTTTATTTTTTTTTTAGAATTTAATTCAAACAAAAAAACAGACTTTTTTATACAAATTCTTAATTGCAGATGCTGAAATGACACACACAATGTGGTACAGTACAAATATTTTGAGTGTCCCTTATAATGTCCCTTAAAGAACAAAGCCTGCGTCTTATTTTCCTTTGCTGAAGTTGGCAACCCTACATGCAGAGGTGGGTAGTAATGAGTTACATTTACTGTAACATTCACTTGAGTAACTTTTTGAAGGAAAAAAAAGTTTGAAGGAACTTCTATGAATAGTTTTACTGTACCATACTTTTTACTTTTACTTGAGTAGAAGAAGAAACGCTACTCTTACTCCGCTACACTCGACTCGTTACTTTTCTAACCCATTTATTCTACACATTAGTGATGGGTCGTTCATGAACGATTGGTTCTTTTTGAACGAATCTTTAACGTGACTCAGCAGAACGAGTAGTCTCGG
>JAOVVA010000028.1:4739348-4757399 GCA_028565275.1 Leiocassis micropogon | reverse complement strand
CCTTAATGTGGGAGCCCCCTAGTGACGGGGAGGAATTGGCTACGACTAATATTGGGGAGAAAATTGGAAAAAAAAAATATATATATATATAAAAAAAAAAAACGACTCCAGCGCATAACCCATATACCATATGCGATACACATATACCATGTTAGCGCTGCTATTTCAGTGCCGAAAATATTACTAATTTCAATAAAAATACAATATTTAGTTTTAGCTTTTCTAATTAATATCTATTGGTGCAGGTGTTTGTTTACATTGAGCAAGTAGCTTATTAGCATCTTATTTTAAAGTACAGTAGATTATTAAATCCGGTTCATGTCATTGCTTTTACTTACATTTTGATTTCACTTATGGTGCAGGTTAGACTTCAGGCAGATAGCTAAGTACTTAAATAGTTTAATTAAATTCTGTTTAGCGATCGATTTAAGACGCGCCCACAGTTTGACGTATGTTCAGTACACTGTGAAAAACCTTCAGTTTGTAGTCTGGCACATAACTGCTCATAACTTTACTTTGGCTAACTTCGCAGGTTTAACTTCAGGCAGATATCTCAGTACATACAGACGGAATTTTTTCTGAGATTGATTTTGTCCTCCAGTGTACAGTATGAAACGTAAAGATATCATTGAAAGAGCGAGTTCTGACCAATGTACAGACAAATCATTTCTTATATTTATGTAGATGATACCTGTGTGTTGCCTGAAATAGTATGTTGTCTTGAACATATTGTGTTGATTGTGTTGTGACTGAACACCAAGAAAAATCCCTAATACATGTAAACGTACTGTATATGGTGAATAAATTTATTCTGATTATAATTCTGCATTATGCAGCATGAAGGACCTGAAAAGTTCTGGAAAGGAATTTAGACCGATTAGGAAAATCACACTGGATTCTAAAATTTATAAAAGTTATAAAATTGGTTAAACTATTTAGAATTTTTTTTTTTTTGCATCTCTCTGATTACATTCGAAGTAAACAAGAAAAACGTTTTTCATCCCATGTGATGTTTCCGATCCCTGTTTCTGACTGTACTTTTGATTCTCACAATCAAAGCACAAAACATTCAAAGACTCACAGAAATAGTCTGAACAAGTCTGGAAACATAATCGAGTGAAATCTCACTCACTGGCGATGGACCCTCACAGCCCTGGACACTTCGGTTTTATTTCCCCTGCTCAGACTTTTCCAGATGTTTTGATTAGTTAGCTTATTAACTGATGAGTTGAATCAGGTGAGTTAGGAGCAAAAACATAAGCGTGGGTGAGCAGGGATTTGGACAACTGAGCTCCAACCCAAGTTCAAACCCCAGAACCACTAATTTCCCACTGTTGGACCCTTTCATAATTACTAAAATAATAAATCAGCAGTAATTGAAGTAAACGTATGATAGATTGGATTTTTGATGGTATACAATATCAAGGAATATAAAAGGAGAAATCTCACAATGTACAATCCATTAGAGGTGTAATATTATAGAAAATATTGCATAAATGCCTCTTTTGTTCCCATCTATCTTGCATAGGAGGACGGTATCATCATGGCCTCAGCTAATGACAACACCACAGATGGAGACCAAAAGGTCCCTGATGAGGATGAAGCTCCTAAAGTCAAAGATATTCAGTCACACTACCTCCGCAGTCCTTCTCCAAGGTGATTTATCTTCCCAGACTCACACACATCAAATTAGGGGGCTGTATCAGTTTTACAGAAAGACAGGAAATTTCTCTATTTTAAAATATAAATATATATTTAATAAACTTTTTAGTAAGACAGGTAAATAAATAAAAATGATGATGATGATGATCTAAAAAATGTATGTACCCAATAAAAACACAATACCTACTTTACCTTTTTAAAAATGTAATAAGAATAAGAATGTAATAAATGTAATGTAAATGGAATTTAATAAAAAATGTAGTTTAAAATGTAATAAGACTTTAAAATAAGACAATAATTACTCATTTCCATAATTTTCTTTTGATTCTGTAAAGCAGCCTTGCGACAATGATCATCGTTAAAGCGCTATACTGTACAAATAATAGTCAATTGAATTGAACTGGATGATTTGTAATGAATCAATAAGGTATATAACTAACAGTAAGATCAGAAGGAACCAATGACCAAAAAATGTTGTTGTTTTTTTGCCATCCCTTCTTCCTCCTTCCAGCTTTTCGATGATGTCGGACAGGTTTTCGACCATGTCTGACCGTTTCTCCAGGTTCTCGGGGTCAGATTCGGAGAGCTTCTTTATGGATCCCATTCACCTTTCCTCGGCTGTCGCTGCAAAACAGATCATCAATGAGGGTTGGTCCATTTTGCATTAGATAGCACTTAAGTAGCTAGTACTGGAATGACCTGTAACAGTAGATATTCAGGTTTCTTCACTTCCTTCAAAATGTTTGATCTCATTTTTACTGCACAGAACTGAAACCCAAAGAGTTACGGTTGCCCTCGACCCCGGAGAGCATGAAGGAGAGAGCAGAGCAGCTAATGGTGGAGGACCTTTATAACCGTGTTAAGGACATGGTCGATGACCGCAGCCCCTATAACACACCCTGTGTTTTGGACATCCAAAGGGCCCTAAATCAGGATCGCGTGGAGGCGCCTGCAAACCCTGTGGATGAAGTCTGGCCGAATATCTTTATCGGGGAAAAGTGAGAAACTTTTCTTTGCATCAGATGTAGAAACGTAGAGGAATACACAGATTAGATACAGCATTTGCACACCTGTTTAGTAATTAAGTAAGAGATATCCCAGGCTCATCCCAAAGTGGTTTATTCCTCTTATAACCCACTAACTTGCTAATGTTTAGTATTTTATTAACTACAAAATGTAGCATCACACATTTTATTAATTTCTTTGTACATTTAATCATGTGGAACAACTTTGAAACAGGTTGGTTCTTCTCATCAGAGCTAGAATAAGTCTAGTACCTAAAGGGTCCGGGTTCGATTTCCACCTCAGGTCTGTGGAGTTTGCATGCTGCTTGGTGGGTTTCCTTCGGGTACTCCGGTTTCCTCCCACAGTCCAAAGACATGCAGGTTAGGCTAATTGGCGCTCCAAAATTGCCCGTAGTGTGTGAATGAGTGTGTGTGTGTGCGCCCTGCAATGGATTGGCACCCTGTCCAGGGTATACCACTCCTAGTGCACTTAGTCCCCTGGGATAGGCTCCAGGCCCCCTGCCAACCTGTATTTTACAGGATAAAACGTTATAGAAGATGATGAGTTTCACATAACATTTAAAGTGAAATATTTTAAGCCTTTTTAAGTTTTTAGTTTAATTTTCGATTATCAGCTAATTTTAATAATGATAAACTCAAGTATTCCAAAATGTTAAAAGACTTCATTTTGAGTTTGGGTAAATTTCTATTCACACAGTATAAATACTGTGTATCTCTCGGTCTAATACATGCATGCGGAAGACTGCCGATCTGTCAGTTCTCCAGAAGATGATCATCGACACTTTCCACAATTAGGGTAGGACACAGAAGGCGCTGCATCAAAGCATTTTCATGGAAAGTTTACTGGAAGGAAAGGTGTGGTATAGGAAAAGGCCGTGGGAGAGCTTTACAAGTAGTGGAATAAGTCTGTAGTCAGTGCATCAAGATCAGACACCACTCTTAAACCACAGACAATATCAGAAGCGTCTTACCTGGGATAAGGAGAAAAAAGCACTGGACTGGTTGCTCAGTCGTCCAAAGTGCTCTATTCAGATGAAAGTAAATTTCATCAGGAAATCAAGGTCCAAGAATCTGGGGATCATTGATGTAGTAATTTGTGCTAAATGAGACCCAACCAAGCATTGAATTCATACAGTAAATTCATACACATAAATTTTTAGAATTTTCAAAGAAAATAATTTTGAGATACTGGAATTTTTTTTTTTTTTTGTGCTGTAATCATCACAATAAAACAAAAAAAGGCTTGAAATATTTCACTCACCTTGTAATGAATCTAGTATACAGTATATGTGAGTTTCCCTTTAAAAATTAAATTACAAAAGGAAATACATTTAAAAATAATAATAATTTCCAAGCTACCTAATACAAGGTGTTGGATCAACTAACATATTTTAAATAACCTGTTCACCGTAAAATAGCTGGGTGGATAAGTTGAATCTCACCATCATGTTGGTTCTGTAGTTTAACTGATTGTTCATTTTTTTTAATTTCTCTTTTTTAAAACGGTGAAAGGATGCATGCTGGAATTTTTTTTTTAAATATCAAAATATTATTATAAATTAATTGCTTGGCAAAATAACATTTATTGGTGACCAACCTGTGGTTTGGGGGAAAAAACAACTCACCCATCAATAACTGATGTAATTCCCTCTTGCTGAATAGAACCTTCGGGAGATAAAAGTTGCTGTTTGAATTTTTCTATACAATTAAAAAGTGCTGATATAGTGTTTATTTATGTTACAAAGAATCAGTTTCAAATTTGCTTTCAAGCTGTGCTACCAGGCTTGCACTGTATTAACATCACAAGCCGCACCGACATCCTATTCACCTGTACTATCTGCCTCAGAGACAAGCTGAGACAGGTCGTCTGTGGTCTGATGGATCTTCTATAGTGCCATTGACGCCTTTATAGTTTCCTAGCCAATGTGCATATAGCATCATGAAGTTAAATCCAGCCTTGTCTCCTTTAACCCAGTTCTGGTCTGCTACCAAGCGAACCGTTTTCATCCTTTTATTTATTTAAAATGAATACAAATATCCTGTTGTTGTTTTGTTCAGAATAGTTATAACAATAGTTAAATAATTTTTTTTCAAAATGCTAAAACCTAGTGCTTACAAAAAGCATTATTTACAGTCCTTTCCTAACCACAGAACCAAACATTAGTGATTCTCACGGCATTGCATGTTATTGACCCTGCCTTTAGTCCCTTTTGTAAAGAAAGTAAAATAATCAAGTGATGGACGGCAAAGTGTCGTATTAGTTAGCACTGTCGCCTTGCACCTCCAGCGGGTCGAGGGTCTACAGGCATGGAGTTTGCGTGTTCTCCCTGTGCTCAGTCGGTTCCCTCCAAGTACTCCGGTTTCATTTAACGGTCCAAAAACATGCCAAACAGGCTAACTGGCATTCAGAAACTTACCCATAGTGTATGTGTGTGTGTTTGTGCTTGTGTGTCCTGCGATGGACTGGCATGAGTCACCTGGGATAGGCTCCCCCTCGTGGGCCATGAGCCCCCTGGGATAGGCTCTAGGCCTCCCGTGACCCTGTACAATAAGATAAGGATAAGTGGTATAGAGAATGAGTGAGTAAGTTAGTGAGAATTTTAGGTGACGTGGTGGCTTACTGGTTTCATCCCACTATTCAGAGAAATGAAGTGTAGGCTCATTGGTGTTTCAAAATTACCCGTTTTGTGTGTGTGTGTGTGCGTGCGTGTGCCCTGCAAAGAGTTGGCATCCCATCCAGGGTTTACCCAGACTTCACAACTTAAACATTGTTCTACAATGCATCGTGTCAAGTTTTTTTTTTTTTTACAGTTGCTTTTGAAAATGTTCAAAGTTGTCCCTAATGAATACAGTTTCATTCGACAGATCAGTTGCAGTCAACATAGCCCGTCTGAAGCGTCTTGGCATCACTCACATCTTGAATGCAGGCCACGGTACTGGTGTCTATACAGGTGAAAGCTTCTATCAGGGAATGAACATCACCTACCTGGGAATTGAAATTGATGACTTTCCTGACGCAGACATCTCGACACACTTCAGAACGTGTGCCGAGTTCCTGGATGAGGCTTTGCTGACACATAGAGGTATGAGAGTAAAAGTCACACATTAGGATGTGGAATGCAAAAAAAATAAATACATACAGTATCTTAGGGTCAAGAATTTTTTCATTTTTTTATTGCTAGCCATTCACAATACTTGTGTAATTGTTTTTCCTTGGAAACTCTACACAGGAAAGGTTCTGGTGGATTCTATGATGGGAACAAGCCGCTCAGCAGTTTTAGTTGCCGCTTACCTAATGATCTTTCATAACATGACAATCATGGAGGCATTGATGGAAATCAGAAAGAAGCGTGCAATAAGCCCCAATGAAGGCTTTATAAAGCAGCTCCGTGATCTTAACGAGACTTTAATGGAGGAACAAGATGATGATGATGATGATAATCAAAGCCAGTCCTCTGTAATTGATGCTATGGCTCGTCTCCATGAGAAGGAAAGCATGTGTAGTGTTAAGGCCAATTCCATCATGGTGGAAGAGGAGGAGGACAATGTAAGCGTGATGAGTAGTGTTGCGTCCTCTGCTGCTGCTGAAGCTCTGAAAGCAGGCATTCTTGGAGGTACAGTTGACAAAGCAATGAGGGCAAAGGATTCTTGTCTGCCGGGGAACGAAAAAGAAGATGAAGATGATGATGTGGACAAAATGATTCACGAGTGGCAGAAACGAAATGAGAAGTATCAGAGTGATGAGTGGTGGGAGGCCCAGCTAATGTTTGATGAGGATGAACGTGGGTCTCTTGCAGGGGAGTCTAATAGGACAGTTCCCCGGCCGGAGGATCTAGAAAGTGTAACCAGTGAGGAATTGCAGATGGTGAAAGAGCAGATTAAGCGCCGATCTCGCCGGGCCGCCTCAGACTCAAAGTCTACTGCTAGTTGCAGCAGCTATGCAGACCTATGGAAAGAACGCCTGAGAGAGATTGAAGAGCAGGCAGCTGCAAGATACCGTTCCAAGGAAAAAGATGAGGATGCAATTAGCGAAGCAAGCCAAAAGAAGATAGATGATGATTTAGAGAGTATAATGTCTGACTCAAGCTCTATGTACAACTTCTGCAAGAAGAATAAAGAGAAACTGACTGCTCTTGAACGGTGGAAGATCAAGAGAATACAGTTTGGTTGGAACAAGAAGGACAAAAACACAGAAGAAAATGGTGGTGAAGAAAAGGAAGGTGAAGTAGAAACCCCTGCTCCTTCTTTGGAAGATGTCAATTTAACAGCCTATCAGACTTGGAAGCTAAAGCAGCAGAAGAAATTTGGTGGTGATGAAAAGAAGGATGAGATTCTAGAGATGAGTCGTGGAGAAGATTCAGCTACAGTCAGGAGGCGACAGCGGAGGGAAGAATTGCTTGAGCGCTCGAGAAAAACACTAGAGGAAAGCCAGTCAGTGTGTGGCTGGGAAACTGAAAGCAGCACTGGTACCATCCCACTCTCTGCTTTCTGTGCTGGTGCTTTTCCTTCTGCAAGTGTTGTTGGAGATGATAACATGTCCACATTCAGTGGAAGATCATCGGTTCACTCTGGCCGAAGCACCCATTCCCAACCTGCAGCCCCACTAGCGCCACCTGAGCCACCAGCTCCTGTTCTGGGACCCAGTGGGGAACCAATGGTTAACATAGCAAACATCCAAAACTGGATTGCAAATGTGGTCAATGAAACACTCTTGCAAAAGCAAGCAGAAATGATGATGTCAGGAAGCCTCCCTCCATCAGTTGCAGGGTCAGTTTTCGGTCTGGGGGCAGGCTCAGCTGCTGGACCCAGCCGTAGAGTGGACGATGATAAGTCCTCTGTGTTAAGTGGATCAACTTATTCTGGTTTATCACGCGTCAAACCAGAATCTGTGCTTTCTGGTGGAGGTAGAGCTGCGTCTGTACTTTCTGCAGGTGGAAGGGCTGAATCTGTTCTATCTGCTGGAGGGACATCCAGATTATCCTCTGTTTCTGGAGTAGGCTCTCGCAAGAGCAAGATCACCAGCACTAGTGTACCTCTTTATAGCTTATTCGAAGATCAAGTTAATCTGAACAAGCTTGACACAATGGAAAAAGAAATTCAATCAGATATGAGAGATAAGATCGCTTCCTATGAAATAAAGAAGATTAGAGAAGACAATAAGCGTAGTACATTGTACAAGAAGAAAAAGCCCAAGGATGAAGATGAAGACGAAGAAGATAAGAGTGGTTTTGGAAAGACCGCTGGTAATTCATCAGCCACCGGTGAAAAAACAACTCCTAAAAGAGATTATGGCCGCTCAGGAATTCTCAACCTTCCGACCTCTGCAAACACCAATTCTACGATTGATGACTGGCTCAAAAATGTAAGACCACCCTCCAGCAAACCAAGAAGTGAAGATACAGCTGTACCTCGCATGTCCAGGCCAGTATATGAAGAACCACCTGATATATCCGAGTTTGATTTTTCAAGCCGAAGAAGCTCAGTCGTGGCACTTGCAGATGAGGACGAGAATTATGACTTTGCGTCAAGATTTTTTTCACGAGATGAGGCTGACAGTGAGTCTGATTTAACCAGGGGTCCCAGTCCAGAATTAAGCTATCAGTCTAGGAGGCGGCCCTTTGGAGATGAGGACTCTTTCGAAGAAACGTCAGACAGTAGTCGTTACAGAACTGGGGGACTCTACACTAGACATGAAACAGAAGAAGATGGCAGTTTCCAGGAGTACTCTGCAAAGAGAAAATTTACTAATTCTTCACAATTTAATGAAAATGCAAAAACCACAGGGAGTCGAAGTCGAGCACGACAAGATGAAGATGAAGATGATGAGGTATCTGCTTTTCTCAATCAGATCAGACAGAGGGCGAAAGCACGTGTGGCAGAGGAGTTCGAAGATGGCGATGAAGTTCTTGCTACATGGAGGAAAAAAGAGGAGTCATAAAGTAATAAAAAAAAGACTCCTAACCACATATTTTGTTCCTTTGCAAAAGGATTTATTGGGTATTTTTCATAGAACTGGCCTCGAATTTAACCTCGACAATGGCCTGGATTTAAAATTCTACTTGAAAAAGCAATGCCTCAATGTCTTCAGTGTATTTGAAAACCAAGGAACATTCATAAATGGTTCTTTAAAATAACACTGAATCTCCATTAATCATTTGTACACTTTAACTTACACTTACCAGGCACTTTAATCGTCACACCTGTACCCATGCTCATTTGTGCAGCTATCAAATGCATCAATCAAGTTGCAACAGCACAGTGCATGAAATCATGCAGATACAGGTGAAGACCTTGAGTTAATGTTCACTTAAAAAAAAAAAAAATAGGTAAATATTTTGTTCTTAGTGACTTTGACAACGGCATCTGTTGTTTGGGGCTTTATAGGAAGTGCTCATCTCCAGGGACTTTCACACAAAAACAAATGTAAAAAAGAGTTACCACAGCCCTTCAGCTGGTACTGTCAGCTTGAACCTGTCTGGTTGTTTTTGTCTGACCCCTCTCTCATCAACAAGGTGTTTCCACTCGCAGAACTAGTAGTAATCATTCTGTCAATTTTAGCAATTATTGTGATAAATAATTGGATAATTGCATGAAAAAGTTGGTTTATAGGTGTTTCAAACATTCACTTTTGAATACAATGTACATTCACGCTTAAGAACAACTCAATTAAAATGCTTAAAGAGTTTACCGTGGTGTCTACTTTGCTTTTGACTCCATTAGCAACCAATCTTCTACTTCTTAGAAAACATTAACACTGATAAACAAGGATTCTAAATGGCCATCTACAGCACACCTTCAACCCTGGACGGAATGCCAATCCATAGCATGGTACAAACATACATTTGGGTGAGCCTAATCTGCATGTCTTTGGAAACCCACCAAGCACGGGGAGAACATGCAAACTCCATGCACGCAGACCCAAGGCGGGAATCAAACCCAGACCCTGGGGGAGCAAGGTGATGGTGCTAACCACTAAGCTACCATGCCGCCCAGTTACCTACAGTAGATAGATAGATAGATAGAAACTTTAATGATCCCAGTATCAAGGATAGTAACACAATAGGCATGCATTTGCAATTGCAAAATTATGTAGAGCAAACAGTCCAAAAGAAAAATTAAAAAATGTAATACATTTTAAAAAATTTACCCTCTACAGAAGAGACCCAGGGATCATGTACCGTGAACATATATAACTTTTCCTGTCCTGTTATAGTACAGACATTTACTGTGACTTCATGCGTTATACATCATTATAAAAGTAATATCAGTGGCAAAACAAATCGAGGAACTATCCTCTATGTGATTGTGGTTCTGATTAAAATGGCCATTCCAGGAAGCTCTGTAGTCCAACTAGGCCAATTAAGACGCCAATGGTAATTACCATTGCTTTTATTCCCAATTTATGACTGTGGTGGGGCCTCTGGTCAACATTTACATGTGAATTCACATACACCAGGCAATTCGGGAGCCCGAGTTAATCTAATTTGCATGTCTTTGGACTGTGGGAGGAAACCGGAGTACCTTGAGGAAACCCACCAAGCATGGGGAGAACATGCAAACTCCAAAAAGGGCCATTAAACATCAGCTATTATAAAATATATGTTTTAACACTGATGTTTTGGTTATTGTTGTATATTTAAATATTTAAATGTATATTTAAATACTTGAAATTAGTCACTGGTTAGTGAAGAGGAACTTTCCCTAACTGGGGGTTTGGCTTATGCATTTTTCTCTCTTTGTCTACCATGGATGGGTTTTAACTTGTACTAAATATTCAAAAAGATTTTAAAAAAAGATAAATAGAAATTTAATACTTTCTATAAGACAATTATTGATCCTGAAGGAAATTTCAAACATGCAGTAACAAGGATAGTAACAGAATAGGCATGTAGTGAGCATACAGTCAAAAAAACACAAAAATATAATAAAAAAATATATAGTACATATGTGGGAGATGAGCAGTGTTGGGTGCAGTGGCAGCCGGTCAATAAAGTTAGGCAGAGAAGAATGCTACTTTAACATGTAATTATTTAACATAATTATTTATTTTAATAATGAAATAAAGTCACAATATTCCACTGTATTTCTTAATATCATTTATTGAAAATTAAAAAAAAATCTAATTGCATTACGTTCATTTGTGTTTGTGTACGCGGGGCGCAGGACAAATGAGTGTCTATGTAGGCATGTACATTTTTGAAAAGCGTGTGATTTGATACTGAACTCTAATTGGATTTTTTCAAATTATACTTGGGGCACAGCACTGTGCGCCCCGAACCCTCCTGCTTATGTTCTTAGCGAATCAATATTGTTTTTAAATATTTGGGCTCATGTAATTGGACCATTCTCAACAAGTCTGATTAACAGTCAGCAGATTGTTAGTTAATATATTGAATAGTGATTGATGTGGAAGCCAGCTAAATATGAGAAAAATTATGTAATTTCTTTGCTAAAATACCCCTAAAGAGCTTGGACCAGATCGACCTGATCTTCTAATTAAGCAGCAGTCAAGTAATCACGGCCAAGCTTACACTCTGTGCTTTTCCAGCACTTCTTATGGCTATTTTCAGGCGATTATTAAAAGCCGCCACTGGTTGGGTGTAACGCGTCAGTACAAAAGTGTGAAAGTCGTCCTACAAGCCCCGATACCCCGCCCCCCTCTGTTATTCCTGCTGTTAGTAGTAATAAGTTAGAAGTAACTTCCCTTAGTGACGATGGTAGAACAATTATAAAGGTCTTGACTAAAAGAACATGCATGAGGAATCACAAAGGGGTTTTCATTTTCTGCAATGAAAAAGTACTCTAACTTGTTACTTTTAACAGAAGGTAATGCTGTAATGTAACTGATTACTTTTTAATGACAGTAATTTTGGATGTAATTAGTTACTTTAAAAAGTAAGTTCCCCCAACAATGGAGATGACCTTCTACAGAAGTGACCTAGACTTTTAAAAAAATTAAGAGAACGCTTATGTGTTTGTATGTGTATGTACAGCATTGTTCAAGTCAAACTGGGACCAAGAGTTCCTTTAGTTTTTTGAGCAGTATATCTCATGGAGTGAATGTGTTCAGGTAATAACATGATGGAACACAACTAAAATGTAAAATATGAGATGTTTGAAATGTCGACACAGAAAAAAAATGAATATTTTTCAAGCCTTTAATGTCATTGACTAAGGCAGGCACGACTGATATTTTCTGAATGCTGTAGCTATGATATATTAGTATATTGATACTTTGTTATTTATCTGAAATATGTTGTGATAGAGACTTCACTTTTGCCTAAAATGGATTTTACTTTCACTTTATGAGTGACTTTATACATCGCTGTATAACTGACTAAAATAATGTGAAACAAATCGAGGAACGATCCTCTATGTGATCAACTATTATAAAATACAGCAGACATACGGACACTCTCCCCTACGGATTTAGAATTAAGAATTAAAATTTTGCAAGATATTTGCATCTGCGTATGAAACATTTTTGGCATACAACCAAACAACCAAAAAAAAAAAAGTTCCACAAGCACTACAATGCCTTACCACTCACAGCGAAATCACAAAAATACTTGTAATAAGTTATAAGTTGATAAGAAGTGATTAACTGTTTGGACCTATGGCCTGGGTCGGGGTAGGAGGGAGGCATTATTAACATTAGCGTGTTATCAAATACAAGAGTTGTGTTAAGTTACTGTATTAGTCTTAATGAAAACATTTAGATATACTGTATATTAAAGTTATGTGAGGTTTAATGTACTGTATATTCATTTAATATTTTGCTTCATTTTCATGTCTTTTCTTACAAGCATTTCACTGCATATCGTACTGTGTATGACTGTGTATGTGACAAATTAAATTTGAATTTGAATTTTTAAATGTTTTGACTGTTTTTATATGCAAAAACATGTTTGAAATTGGTAATATTTTAAGTAAACTGTAACAGATTATCTGCATTTACATTCAATTTTTAATGTGTTACATTCAATGTTTAATGTAATTAAATTCAATTTTTGAATTTCACAAAATGAATTTTCACCTTAAGAGCTTACCTTCAGAATGAATTAAATTTGTATGCTGTATACATTTTAATCCTCTAATACTCTAATACAGAACCTTGGCGTACAAATGCCCTCCCTTACGGATTTCCACCTTAAGAATTGAAATATTGCAAGAAATCAGGATCGGCGTATGAAGCATTTTCGACATACGAACGAACCGTAGTTTGTGAATTTTAATAATTTGCTTGTCTTTTTGTGCAAGATTTAGCACCATGGGTCATAAGAAAGTAAGCAAGCACTGTAGCATGAAAACGATTGAGCCATTCTGAATGGAAATTAAGAAAGAAATCATGGCTAAAAAGACACGTGGTGCCAAGATAAATCATCAGTTAAGATTGAGTGAGATTTATTTCATATTTTACTTAATTTCCATGTCTTTTCTGAATGTTTTGATTTTTTAATATGCAAAAATATGATTATAGCGTTGGAAATTGTTGGATTATCTGCATTAAGATATATATTTTTTTATCTGAAAATTCATATCACACTACAAATTTTTGACTTTTGGCATTTTGTGAAAGATTTAGTAAAAATTTAGCGTCATGGTTCCCAAGAAAGTTAGCGAGGACTTAGCAAGTGAAAAGGGAGCCACGCTGAGGGGAAAATTAGAAAGAAAGCGTGGCTTTAAAACGGCAGAATCATAAATTCAGGTAAAGTGAGGTTTAATGTATTATTATTTAATATTTTACATGTTTTTATATGCCTTTTTGAAATGTTTTTGCTGGAAATTAGCAACATTGGTAGTATTTCTGGGTGGCTGGAACGGGTTATTCTGTATTTACATTGACTTTTTAATGCGAGAATTAGCATCACAAAAGGAAATTTCGCCTCAGGAACAAAGTTTTAATACAGATAATTGTGTTTGTCGTCGTGTGAATGCTTTAAGTGAGTGGCTGGTGAGGGAGGAGGAACTTTCTCTGACTGGGGGTTTGGCTTATGCATCTCTCGCAGCGTTTATCAGGGATGGGTTGTGACTTGTACTAAATATTCAAAATGGCGGACAGAGGCTCAGCGAGTCAAGATGAGCGCTTGAGATCAGGTAATCATTACATTTTACATATTCATAATCATTTTCCCTTTCCTAGCATCTACTTCTACGAGCACCGAGTGGTACATGTGCTCCTTTGAAAACACCATTTTGGTCGTCGTTAAGGCTGTTTTTAAAGCTCTCGTGGCGATATCGTTGCTTAGCTACTTTAGCTAGCAAGTTAGATTAGCATAGTTAGCTACAAACAAACCAAAAAACAAGAACTGTTATTGATGTAACGTCTCGCGCGGATTAACGCGTGTGTGTACACAAGTGCGTCGGTGTGTGTGTGTATGTATGTGTGTGAGTGAGTGTGTGTCTGGCGTGGGGGGGTTATTTGTAATAAACGTCGAGGATTTGAAAGTGTAATTAAGTAATGGCACAGTTTTTACAGTTTGAGTGTAAGTAAAGTGGGCTTTATGGAGCTGTGGAGATGCTAACCAGCTAATGTTGATAATGCCTCCCTCCTGCCCCGACACGAGTTACCCCAGGGCACAGGGCCAAACAAAACGAGTTATTCAAGCAACAGGCTTTGCATATTCATATCTTGTAGGGTACAATTCATCACTTCTTATCAACTAGTACGTTTAAACTTTAGTTTTGTCACTGAGCGCGATGAAGCATCGTAGTACTTGTGTAACTTTTTTTGTTCAGTTTAGTTTTTTTTTTTTTTTTTTGCTCCCAGTGTTAGCCAGGTAGCTAATGAGTTACTGTAACCTGTCTAACATTAAACTATTTACAAGTTAAAACTTAGATATTTGATTAAAAACCCCTCGTCTCTATGTAACAGGTTGAGTTTTGTCTGGTCGTCACACTGTTCTCCTGTTGTTGTTTCCCCCCCCCCCCCTTGTTTTGTTTGTTTTTAATGCGAGTAAAATAAATGCTGAGTAATTGTTTGATGGTCGTATCTTATTCCAGAAACATTTCCACGCATGTTATTTTTTGTCAATCCTGATAAACTGGAGCCCAGCTCATCTGTGAATATTCATGACTACAAGCGCCATAGTCATGAATGATTAATCTTCCTAAACAAGCAAGAGTTTTTTGTTGTTGTTTTTTGCATATTAGTAGGGAGGAAAGGTCCTCACAGTTGTAGGATTTAATAAATAATAATTTAAAAAAAAGATCAATCCCTTTGGTTGGTTACAGAGGAGAAGATTAGGGATGGGAATCACCTGTCACCTCTCGATACAATGTTCTCACTATACCTCAGTGCCGATACAATATACTTTACATGTATTTTTTTTTTTATTACATGGATTTTGTTATAAATATCCCAATGCGATACCACATTTTCCACCAATTCTATTACAATTTTAAACCTTAAAATTTTTTTTAACAATTATTCATTTAAATGTAGCCTGTTCCTTATTAAATCAGTTTTCTCACTTAAAAACCAAGTTCAGCATTTAAACAATACAAACTAACTTCACATACATAGGTTTAAGATTTATTTTCAATTTAAAGTAAAAGCCTTTTTTTTTTTTTTTTTTTACACAGGCACCAGGAATCTCACCATAATTCACGATTACTATTATTTCTAAACAACCTTGCCAAAAATATCACTCCTACAACACAGGATAAAAATGTGTAAATAGTTCAGTGTACCACCTGTAGGACTGTAAAGCAACGTGACGTTTTACTACATAGTCTTAAAACTCAAACTGACAGTAAGTGTGTGGGGATATGCCAGCTTCTAACACGACAAATGTATTTGTCGAGTAAAGTGTTTTGGGACTTGTCTAAGCATGTGTAATGAGTAGGACTAATTTGCTCAGAGTTAAAAAAAAAAAAAAAAAAGGCAGATTAGAGGCTTTTAACGTGCACGGTTTTTGATAATGTAACGCCAATGAAGCTTCTGCACTCGGGACGGAATAATTTATATCTTAGGCCGGTCACGGCCAATCATACTGAAAACCAGCCAATTCTGGTCACTTGTCGATCATCCGGTTCGTCTCTCTTATCAATGTAAAAATAATAAATAAAAAAAAAAAGATTTTGGGGTCGGTGTAGCAATACGTGAATCGCCACACAGAAAAATCGCAAATCTTAGCTGAATAGATTTTTTTTCCCCCTCCAATCTTTAGTAGGTGTAACATTAACTGGCTGAATTAATAATAATAATAAAAAAAAATTCCGTGAATTAATAATAACACGGAAGGTCCCGTACTGTGTTTGTGTGCGCGCGCACATTGTGTCAAAATAATAGATGTGTTTTGACAAGTTTTATTCACTCTGGTCTCGGATATCAAATTCAAGTTTCTACTTGAAAGGTTATAATAGTGTCTTTTGAAGAAAGTTATAATATTTAGTTAAACAGGTTCTGTCGGATTTGTGGAGCGGGGCAGCTTAGAAATTATGCAAATTAACATCAGTTCATGCAAATGAGCCTCTGTGTTGTAAAGTGGAAAATTCCAAAACACATACTGCATTTAGGGTTTAATATCAATAGTAGCTTATGAATAGTGCCCTGTTTTTTGAACACAGCCCTTCACTTTGGTGAAAGGAATGATTCATTAGGTATGAGGTCAGTTTGTGGATTTGTGTTTTTAAAAAAAAAAAAAAGTTCAATCATGCTTTCTCTCTTTCATGTGTTAAAGGATGGTTTAATCCGAAACCTGGCTTGCATGCTATACAAGGAATAATGTCACTAATGTTTGAGGTGACTGCATGATTGCGTTGTCTACTGTTACGGTGCATACTAGCTGAGAATGTTGGTGTTAATTCAAGCCCAGCAAAGTGTTAATACTTGCCATGGAATTAGATTTTTTTCGTCCGAGGGCCAGTGCTTTGACTGTCTCAAAAAAAAAAAAAAAGTGTTTCGAAAATGGGCAACGACTCTTCTGAACTAGCTCCAGAACGTCTTGGTGGAAAAGTGAGAACACAGTTGTTCCACGCCCTGTAACCGTGTCCGAGCCCTGGAAATGTGGTATCGAGAACAAGACACTTCAGATATGGAAGCCAAACATACCTGAGAATGAGTTATACCTACTGTGAGAATGCTTTTAGAGATCCAGTCCCATTACCCCCCCAAAAAGAAAAGACACAGGAGTAAGCTTTTTCTAAAGAAAAAAGCCTTGTGCCCTAACACGAGTTCATAGATGGTGCTCATTTGTCACTGTGAAACAGTTGCTGTTCATTGATATTCAGTTTCATCCTGGTGATTAATATGTATTTGTTTTTGGCGAAGAACATTCGTTAGAAAATATTGCAGATTGTTCATGAGCGTCATCAGGACGCGCCTGGATTCGTCTCACTGTGGTCTCCTGATCCCCAAGGGGAATTTTCTCCTTTCGCTCAAAAGTTGTTGACGTGACTATTTGTTTTCGCCATGTTTTGAAGGTGGGTCTCTCAAGTATTTATTTATGCACCGCTGATCTTCAAGCTGCTCCATTTTGCTTTTGTGTTAGAGCTGATTTTGGGTTGAGGATTGTTTTGTGTTTATTTATAAACTCCTCCATAGTATCTTAACACCCGTACCTTTTCATACATCATCTCAGAATTATAAATAAGCCCTAGGTATCTGTAATGCATTCAGAGCGACACGCATGCCAGGAAGACGTGTCTGATTTTGCATATCATGCATATTCATGGAGATTAACTGGAGTGTAAATGTGTAGAGATGTTCCTGGGCCATTTTTAGTAGTTTCTATGCAATTACAACTTATTATTCAACATTTATTATTATTATTATTATTATTATCATTTTTCTCAATGTAGCAGCTTTTAGCAGTTAGAACGTAGATAAAATAAAAATGTAATGCTCTGTGTTGGGAGAGGAGTCTGGTTAAAGTGTTCGCTTTCTTTGCACTCTACGGGATTAGGAGGGTCTGTTAATGTTTATACTTCTCGCTGCTTTGCATTATTTTTGAGTATATGGAAGTGGTTTTTGTTCTGAAAGACATGTCTGCGCATTACTAATAAGCTGTTAGAGTATTTTTTGCCTCTCCAGCTCTGTTTTCATAGAGACCACCCACTAGTCATGAATATTCATAAGCAAACCCATAATAGTTTATTCAAATTCATTACCTGACTGACACACAAGTTCTTTTTACTGAAAATCCTTATAGTATCTGTTTAAAAAAAAAAAAAAAGTACAGACCATTAACGTTTCGCCACCCTGACTCCAAATTCAAATGTTTAAAAAAAATTAAAACATTATATATATATATATATACAGGCACAAAAATATTTGGGCAGTGACAAGTTTTGTTATTTTAGCTGTTTACGAAAACATATTCAGGATACAATTATATAATCAATATGGGCTTAAAGTGCA
>JAOVVA010000028.1:4693185-4720497 GCA_028565275.1 Leiocassis micropogon | reverse complement strand
TCATCCCTCCCCCCTGAGAGAGCTCGGCCAATCAGCTCTCTCTGTGCCTCCGGCTGTGAGAGGAAAACAGCATCACCGGGGTTCAAACCAGCGCTCCTCGGATGATGGGGCGAGCGCTTTACCACTGCGCCACTCGGAGGCCGCTAGTTTTTTTTTTTAATGTTGCATGCTGACTTGAATTAACATTGTCACTGTTCATTGATAACTGTGACGTCTCGTCTTAGTCACAGAAAAAAAGGTCGTCAACAAATATTTTTCGTCATTATGTTCTTTGACGAAACTACCACTAATGTAAATGCAAACTGGAGACACATCTGAATGTCTAAGAATGACTAGAAAGTAAATTTTACATAGTGCGTGCCCTTTAAATGTTTGAATAATTTCCTTCTCCTTTCTGTTTCTTTTTTTTTTTTTAGGTCTTCTTCAAGGCCTTCAAGCCCAGAATTTTCTGACGCAACTACCTCAAAGTCAAGCCCACATCCTGCAGCCTCAGCCAAGCATTCCTCTGACTACACAGGTCAGGACTACCCAACTGCAAATCTTCCTCTGTAAATCTTTATGACGATGTTACCAGGACAAAAGTTTTCTATCCTAAATTTGTCCTGGTTGGAATATTTAAGCATCATTGACGTTTTTTTTTTCCCTTTATGCACAGGCAGCAACACGAAAGATAGCCGCCATGCCATCTGCTGCACCGACCACAACGAAGCAGGTGGATGTTTCCGTAGTGGAGGAGGCCAGTGAACTGGAGGAGCTAGAGCAGTTTGCCAAGGCCTTTAAACAGAGAAGGATTAAACTGGGCTTTACTCAGGTACCCCGAGTTTTACTGTGATATATTTCGTTGTGCTCGACTGATGATGATATCAAACGTCATCCTAGCGTTAATACTTTCTCTTTTCATTCAATCACCAGGGTGACGTTGGCTTGGCCATGGGTAAGCTGTATGGGAATGACTTCAGCCAGACCACCATCTCTCGCTTTGAGGCCTTGAACTTGAGCTTTAAGAACATGTGCAAGCTCAAACCTTTACTGGAGAAGTGGCTCAATGACGCTGGTTCGTCTTACAGCTCTTTCATTAAACTCTTGTCGTTGGGGATTCAGTAACCATAAATTAATAAGTTTTTTTTATTAATAGGGTTTTTTCCCCTCCCTACCATTGTAATTATCTTCAAGCATATTAATGATGAGCCTTTTAAATCGGACTTCCTAGTTTTTTTTACCTAATCGAGTCACATAACATTTCTCCACTCTGTGTTTACAGAAAACATGACTTCGGAGTCTGCAGTTTCCAGTCCCAGTGACATGTCTCCAGGGGTTTGTGAGGGTCTAAATCGACGGCGGAAGAAAAGAACCAGCATTGATACAAACATTCGCATCGCCTTGGAGAAAAGCTTTATGGAGGTTGGAGAACATACTTTTTTTAAACATTAGCAGCCGGAGTTACCTTACAGTGGCAACTTTTACTCAATATCACCAAACCAGTTATGATGAATATTAGAGTTTTTTTTTTTTTTATCTCTGCAGTGTTATATTGGGTATTCGTGCTAATTTATTTTTAAAAAATAATGCTTATCCACTTTCCCTTGAAAGTGAAAGGTTTACAAGTCACCGTGTATTTGTTATTTAAATGGGAATTCTGTGTTGAAATCCGTTTTACAGCAGAGCCAAAAGCCAACTTCTGAGGAGATAACACTGATCGCAGATCAGCTCAATATGGAAAAGGAGGTGGTGAGGGTGTGGTTTTGTAACCGCCGGCAAAAGGAAAAGAGGATCAACCCCCCGAGCAGCAGCACTCCCAACACGCCCATCAAAACAGTCTTTAACCACTCTCCATCGGTGGTGGGTTATTTTAAATTTTCCTTCAAGTTATAGTCATATAAATGTAATTCTCTTTGTGAATCTAGACCTTTTTTTTTTTATCAGTAGTTAAGGCTAATTGTCCGTTGTGTTCTCACTAATGTTGATAGATATCCACTGCATCAAACACACTGAATGTCAGTTCAGCAATTCCTATCGGTACTGCTTCCGTTCCCAAGCTTGCACTTGCAGGTATGTTGTTTCATGTAATAAGAAGTATAATCTTGTTTTTGAGTTTAACCCTATATTCTTTTAAAACACTTGACAGGACCTGGCCTTGGTTCTCAATGTATTTTTAGATTTACAATTGTCATCAAGGCTGTATTAGGAAATGAAATTCAGTGCAAATTCAAGAATATAAAGAATTATACATTTGTCGATTGATTCTATTGAAAATTGCATCTGGATCAAACAAGTTCTCCCAAAATAAAGGTTGTGGAGTCACCCAATGAATTGTTTATCAAAGGCCACAAAATAGACATAAAATGGGACTTAGCAAGTGAAAATGAAAGTCTCTTGTAGACAATTGAAGGTGACCCAGCATTGAGATCTGGGGTCTTCCCATTTGAGCGTCTATAGAACCACAGACATGATTTTGTTAACAATATAAGAAACAAAACTTGTGCATATTTTTTTCCTTTTCTTTGACTGAGATTTTTTTTTCTCCCTCTCTTGACTTCAGGAACGACTCTCGGACCAGTCACCTCAACCACTGCAACAGTCATCTCTTTGGCACCTGCTCTCGCCACTCCAGCTCCAACCGTAACATCACCATCGCTCACTCCGTCTGCTACAGCAGCAAGTCTGACCGGTACAAAACAGGAATCGGTTAGGACGACAGAGGCCGGGTCCAACATATTGACATCAACCGCACAGGGACCCGGACAGTTTGTCATGTCTCCGGCAGGGCTAGGTGGAGCAAATCTGGCAGCCATGGCAGCAGCTGCAGGATTTAACCCAGGGATTATTTCACCCTCGCAGCTAACACATGGGTACGAATATACAGTAGGGGTCTGAGGCATGTAATGAGTTTGTACGAGTGAGTGCTCGGGTTAATAGTTTTATTAATGTGTAATTTCAGGGGAGCGTTGCTAAGCTTAGCACCAGCATCTCTTGGCAATGCTCTGACCCCAGCAGCACTGATGAACACCACCACACTGGCCACTATTCAGGGTAGGGCAACGTCAGCATTTCTTTGTATATATTTGGCTATATTTTAATGTGTTCATCTTATAAATTCCTCATCTTAATTATTTTATGTTTGTTTCTTTTTGTTTTTTTTTCAGCTCTTGCATCTGGAGGGGCGTTACCCATAACCTCCATCGATGGAAATGGCAACATGCTCTTTGCGAACACCAGTGCAGGAGGTCCCACACCTAATCTGATGACCACTCCCGTTCTGTTCAACTCACCCCTGTCTCTGCTCCCCGCAGGGGTTCTTTCAGCGGGCGGGGCTGGGGGCGGGGCTCTCAACTTACAGGTTGCTGGTGATGCGCACCAGAGCGCCGTGCCTGTCAAAAGCATCACTGTGGCCTCCAAGGCTCAATGAACAATTGTGCTTCTTCCCCGCTCTATTTTTTTAGACTTTATTTAATCTCTTAGCTACCACCAAATAATGAGACGTTTTATAACAACTGTTTTGAAAAAAAAAATTCTCCTTGCGCCAGGAGACGTTGTTACCTTTTTTTTTTTTTCTTTTTTTTTTTTGACAAACCAACTGTCTGTCTTTAGCCGTTGCTTTAGAGCTTTCACAAAAACTATTTGATGGTATAGTTGTACTGATTTGGGCACATGCTAAGGAAGCAGTTGGAAACCTTCTTGACTTTTGTCTTTTTCTGGGTTGTGGGATGTTGGGTTTGTTTGTTTTTTCTTCCTGAAATCAATGACTGAACCAAAAATGTGAGGTTTTTGATATCACGTGAAATCATCCTGAAACGAGATTACTGAGCACAAAGGAAGTCTATATATTCGCTTTGTCCTAGGTTCTTTTTATTTCTGGGTCTGTTGTGCAGGTCCTTATTTCAGATTTGTAACTAAGATCATTGCATATATTTTATGGATCAAGTTAGATATCTTACGACAGGCTGTGTCTCAGTAGCTGTTTTTTAGGAGGCTTTTTTTTTTTTTTTTTTTTTAAAGAAGAAAAACAAAACATAAGTTATTGTTCTAACTAATGTATCACTTTATGAGCACGGTTAGAAGGCTTTAAAACTAGTAATAAATCTAAGACTCGCACTCTTTACGAGCAGTGCAAGAAGTCTTTGTTCTGTCCAACTCTTGTCTGCAAACACTGATCTTATTTTTAGCGCTCTCTCAAGGTTGTGGCAGTCACTTGAGGGCAGAAGACGTCTACAAACGGCACTGATTCTGACTTTCATGTAGGAGGGAGAAAGAAAGAAAAAAAATTAGATCCAGGTTGTGAAAAGAGAACATGCTATGAATGACACACGACCAATCCAGCGTTCATGAAAATATTTTAGATTGAATTGACCTCCAGTTTATCAATTCTAAACGTCTGGGTTTTTTTTTTTTTTTTTTTTTTCGTTTTTTTTGGCAGGGTGATGCTCATGTCAGCCTTTTTTTTTTCTAGTTGAAATTTCAACCAAATGTCTGCTCATGTTTTATTAAGAAAAATCTAACCATATAGCTTTGCACACTGTAACAGTTAGTAGATTTGCTTAAGCATGGAGTGACTGCTAAAATAATACACGTACATGACTTGATTCTCTCAGAAGTCACCTTTGAGACGTTGAGTGTTGTGTACAGTAGATCTGATCTGATATAACATATTATAAGCTTTGACCAAAGTGGATGTAGATTGATACACGACTACACCTGCAAGACCGGCCAAGTCACTGACTAGGTTGAGCAGATCCGTTTAAAAAAAATAATAATAATTTATAACGTTCTCTATTCACAGCATCATCTCTTGAGCATCCGTTTATCATCTGACACGACACATACTAGACCTTTTTCTAGTTTTATTTGTAGTAATACCTCAACATTTGATATTAAACCATAATACTGACAGAGGCACAGTGAGAGGAAATACCAAAAAAAAAAAAATGCAGTTCATTATCATTATTTGTAGTTAAATGAGTTTTTTTTTTTTTTTTTGTGCTAAAAGAATTATATCTACTTATCATTCTGGATTAAAAAGTAAAAAATAAATAAGCTTGTAGAGAAGAATTCTCATTTGTCACCACTGGACTTTTCAAACTTTCACCAAAGTTATCCAACACTATGCAGTTTATCTAAATGCTCAAAATGCTGCAAAAAATAATCAGGTGTTTTTTAATTATTTTTTGTTCATGTAATTATATTAATAATAATAATAATAATAATAATAAAGTGTTTTGGCATTAAGCAGAACTTTCATATTGTTAATTTTGGATAATAATGGATTAAATAAATACTACTGCACTGTAAGTACTACTATTCTAGTTCTTTTCCAACTTGCCAAATCGAATTCTTTTTATGCTCCTTTAATTCCCACTGTGGATGATGATAAATAGGTGCTAGCATGTATGTATATATCTTTTTTCTTTTCTTTTTTTTCCCCCTCCTTCTTGTATCGGGTTTTTATCTTTATATCATTTAGTTGTTGCTATTCACAGCAGAATCTGCTTGCTATGCTTATAGACTGGAGGTTTAACTTGATTAATGCTTAACAGATATCGTAGTTTTATGACTGACGCAACATCCTGCAGGTTTGAAATGTCGGCATACATCTTTATTACAGTATATATGATTGTACCAATCTACTGTAAGCCTAGTGTATAACAGGTGTGCTAAATTGTTTGGGTCTAATTTAGCTTTTCGCTTTGTTAAACTAAAACTAGGTTTTGTTTTGTTTTTTTTTGTCACAAACGAAACGGAGTTTGCCTTATTAGCAGTTTATTGTATTAACATGTGCTTCAGGTTCACTTCATTCCTGTCCAGTTTCTGTGTTCACATGGCATCCTTATTTAAAAAAGAAAAAAAATCCCAAAAGGAAAATACCAAAGACTTTGTCATAGTGTGTGATGTAGCACAGCTGTTCAGTGGCTTTCCTTAAGAAATGTACAACAATACACTGTGTCTTATCACTTCATAACACACACGACGCACGAATAATCTTATACCGACACTGGGCGTTATTCTTAACACTGATTCTCATGAGCTTTTTTCCAAAGGTGAATATTTTTAATAGTGTTTGTACTGTGTTGTGGATATAAAACCAAAGATTCCTCTTTTTTTTTTTCTTCTTCTTTCTTTTTCTTTAATGCTTTGCTTACTAGTCCTGTTTCCTCCTTCTTCTCTACAGCAAGATTTGCTCTTGAAGAATTTTTACAGAATTGAAACATTTCACGGCTAGGGCATGAATTATGTTGAGTTTTACTGTACGTAAGTAAGGGCTGATTTAAAATCCTAAATAAAAAGGACTGGTGTGTTCACAGAAAAAAAAAACATTTACTGTTTAACTTTGTGGATGGAAAGAAAAATAAAGTATTTTAACTTGGGTCATTAGGCATTAATGTTGTAGTCTGCTGTTTGTCGACTGTGTAGTCTTTTTCGTTCTGTTAAAATGGGAAATATTGTAGTTGTGTAATATATCTACATATTAATTTTGTGTTTTTTTATTTTTATTTTTTATGTGTTACTATAATGTCATGTTTTCTCGGTGTGTATGTGAGTTTCAAAAGTAAACACAAAAAGCTAACACAAGATACAGACACAGGAATCCTTTTTATATATTTATATATATATATGTATGTATAAAGGGAAAAAAAAAAACACAGTTTCACAGAAAATGCATATTCTCAGTATGATGTGAAGAAATCTGTACAAAAGCCGACTGACTTCAGCTTTATCTGGATGGAAACTTCGTGGTGCTTTTGCTTAATATTGAAGTCATACGGAAAACCATAGACCACATATGAAACACGTCATTTTATATAGTGCCACATGAAATGTTCAGAAATAAACTGCCTCTCAACAGGGGTGTTTAACGAGTCCCTGTTTATTTGCTTCTATGTACACTTAAGCTAGAAAAAAAAAAATCTAATCAGTTTATATAGCTGTCACTATATTTCCAACATCCAACGCTGATTTGACGTTAGCTGCATTATATTATTATACAATAAGTGTATAAAAAGTATAAAAAATACATTTCCTCTGGTGACGATGCAGAAAAAGTTGATAAATGTGAAGGTACAGGGGTGTAACAAGTTACTTAACTTTTTTTTTTTTTTTCCTTAAATTTTTTAACTGATTAAAAGTCTGTAGTCAAATTTGTAACAATATATACCAAGTAAAAACTGACATCATAAATTGATATTTCAGCGTAAGGGGGAATACAGAGTGGATGCAATTTCTCGACCATCTTATGTTGCATGAGCGCTATAGGAATAAAGCTAAGACGAGCCAGCACTGGAACTCCATCTCTACTGTATATACACTGTGGATGGACGACGCAGTTTGTTTCGGGCCAGTCCGGCTAGTTTGTGTTGTCGCTGGCTAACGTAGAAGAATCGGATGGATTTTCAGAATGTGGATGCGAGTTAATGAGGTTAATTACAAACAAAAACAAACAAACAAACAAACAAAAATGGAATTAAGACCAAATAGTGTGGTGCTAGAAAAAACTAGTCATCGTCAGCACTAAAAACATCTAATGAAACAAAGATTAACCATCATATTCCGTCATCTCTGACAGACTGAACGAGACAGTTTGAAACAGGAAAATGAACGAGATGTACAGTTTCCCCCCACAGCGAGACGCTACGAAGGGGAAGAAGAAAAAAAAAAAGCTAAAAGTGGTCCGAAGAGTCGAATAAAGTCACGTGGTTATACGAGACATGGTGTACAATGTGAAGGTTGACGCTGATTGGACCGTCGTTTTAGCGACGAGGAGGCAGAGGTTGCATGTGCAGTGAGTCGTAGGTGTCCTTAGTTGCAGAACTCAGACCCTGAGAGAGAGAGAGAGAGAGAGAGAGGAAGTCAGAATCATCATGATATAATGACACACCCAGGTAGATGCCAGTTGTGGATATTTTGTGGTGTGTGTTAACTTCATGCCAAAGTTCTATATGTATATATATATATATATATATATACACACACATACTTTTTCCTCAATTGACATTAAAATTATTTCAAATAATTGTACATTTCGTACTATTTATTATTCATGTGTAAAATGTGTGTAAGTAAGTGTTCCGTCATCGAAATTCGCCCACCTGGTAAACCTGTTCGTTGGGTCGACGCTGTAACAAGAGAAAAGAAATAAAACACAAAGCAGCAATGAGATTAAAACTTATTAATTACATTATTTTATTTTATTTTTTTTGCTATAATCATGGGACCTTAATTCATCGGCCTCGTCTCAACAAACAGCATTTTAAAGCCCACATGCTGAAAATACTGTACACAAGCATCTCGCTTCTAAGACCTGATCACTTGAATGAAGAACAAAGTGAAGACATCAATCGAACTTTACTTACATCTTTCTTCACTTGGATCTCTTTGTAGGTGTCCTCGGTTTTAGTTTTCAGACGCTGCGAACAAAGCGAGACCGTTATTATTTTTATTAGGTAAAAAAGTAGAGCTATAAAGTGGCGATTGAGCAACACACCTTGAAGGAACGTCCAAGTCCTGAACAAAACTCAACTTTATCAGACGATTGAAAGCTAACTTACATGTGTGCAAGTCTGTCTTTTGTCTTTTTGTCTTGTGTCATTTCAGCTAGAGTATATTGTATTAGAAATATTATCATACCTCCATACTAACTAATACTAATATATTATCTAGAAATCCATTGGCTTATAATTAACCGTTAGCGTGAATCGATCTCGTACGATGACTTTCCTATTTCCTCTGTATAGCTGTACTTCACCGCTTACTGTACCTACTGTAGATGTCTACTCAGAATGACTAATTGTCTTTTAACTGATTGAAAAGTGCATACTATTATCACCTCCGTTTATAGTAAACAGACTTCCGCCTTTCGATTCAACCTCAAAAACTCTGTTGGTGTATAATATTAAGAAATGTCTGGGTTTTTTTTCCACACACTTCTAGTCTGTAATCACAGTTATCTCCTGTTTGAAAGAGTTACGGGTAATGTGCTGTTGCTGAGAGGGGTCTTACCGTATACGTGTCCTCCTCCCCCTGCCTACGACCCTGTACACGATACAGGAACAGAAGAACATTTTCTTAAGGCTCATTATTTCACTCATACGTCATTTACAGAGTATTAGAAGACTGGGTCAAAGCTAAAACCAGAGTGTTTGACTCACCCCACGGGCAGGTCCCCTTTCGGCATCTCTCTGTCTCAAACCGTCGTAAGTGGCTTGACGTCCGCTTAAAGACTTTTTCAAAATAAGTCGTATGTTAAACACATGAGCAACTTACTTTTATAAAATATTTATACAAATGATCATAATAATAATAAATAATACTTACAGCGTAGGTAGAGTCATTTTCGATTTTGCCTTTAGGCTTGCAACACTGGTTAAGAAAGAAATTAAAATCAATAGTTAATGTTTGTTTGTTTTTACATGATTTTAACTAATAGTATAAATCCATATTTTTGCAAGGACAAATAGTCGACTACAATCATCCTTAGCGTTACTCACTAGTTATTCCAAGTAGAGCTGTAATCGGGCCTTAAAAGTTAGGCCTGACAGGGCCCGAGCCCGACAGAATTCGGCCCGAGCCCAACAAGTACATTTCGATTGACAGCTTTTTAAAATCCCGAACCTGTTTACAGCCCGACATTATTCAAATATGTCGGGCTGTAAATATGTCACGCACACACCTTTTGCCAAGAATGAGTCATTTAAGCCTCCGTTTCTCCTCCTCAACATCCATCTTCGCATCTTTCTCACATTAATCGAAACGCGCGAGAAAGATGCACTCATTTACCGCGCAAGCCCGAGCCCGTGTAAATTGATAGAACTTAAGCCCGAACCCGACCGAACCCATCAGGTCTTGTCGGGTCCCGTCGGATTGGGGCAAAGATCTTCAGCTCTAATTCCAAGCACAATCAGTCTGTCTAATATTTAAGAAGGGATTCCACAAGTGTAGACTTTAGGACCTATTTTATTACAAACACAGATTAGCCATAACATTACCACTTCCAAGACATCCAAGGGTTATTTATGCCTGTAAGAGCGAACGCTAGCCCAACTGGTCCGATCCCACAGAAAAGCCAATGTACACAAATTGTTGAAAACAATTATTGCTAGCCATGATAGAAAGGTATCAGAATACTGCATCACAGCTTGCTGTGTCTAGGGTTTAGCAGGCAAAAAGTTCTAGGTTGTTGATCAGATCTCAATCTGATCCATCAACCATGGAATGTCCTGGATGAACAAGTCTGATCCATACCACTTAAAGGACCTGATACAAATTTTCTGGTGAAAGATTCCACAGCACACCTTCAGAGGTCTTGTGGAGTCATGCCCCGAGGAATCTGAGCTGTTTGGCAACACGTGGGGGGTTTTAATGTTATGGCTGATCAGTGTACATATAATTCAGTATATCATATTATATCACAGCGCTGTTGGATTGTTCGTCATGATTGGTTATGAAGTGTTAATTAATTTTCAGCGTGCCCTGGATAGCAGTTCTGGCTAATCGCTAGGCTTAAAATGAATGTGGTTACTGTAATACATTATTGTTTTATGCGAATAAAAAAACTTTGAGTGAAATGTTTTATAATTTTATATGGTGTGTAATGAGTGAAGCTGAGTGACGTCCTTACTTTCTCCCGCAGATACAGCACGGTGATCACAATGCCGTAGATTAACAGGAACACGTCCAGGATGTAGCAGAATTTGGGATCATTCAGTGACGCCTCTGTGAGAGTGAGAGAAAATATTCAGTCTTATATTTATATTCAGAATTTTTAAGGCTTTGTCAGTCACAGCTCATAACATTATATTATATTATAACAGGAGATGTCACCAAAACATCAGGTTAACTAGAGTCGTCCATCCATCCATCCATTCATCCATCCAGGAACCTCTGTAGTCCAACTAGGGACCGTAGAGGCCAATGGTGACTATTGTATTTATTCCCATCTTATATGACTGTGATAGGACCTCCAGTCAACATTCACACACAACGGGAAGTTTGGGAACGCCAATTAACCTAATCGGCATGTCTTTGAACTGTGGGAGGAAACCGGAGAACCCGGAGGAAACCCACCAAGCACGGGGAGAGCATGCAAACTTCATGCACACAGTAATTGAACCCGGGACCTGGACGTGCAAGGCGACAGTGCTAACCACTAAGCCACCATGTCACCAACTTGAGTCTTATCTACAAATTAAAGCAGGATTTTTTTTTGCTATTATTTCCCTTCTCGATTATATATAAAACATTTATAATCATACTCATATGACATATTTATTATAGATATAAGACGGCCGTGAACAACTATATGTCTATAGCAGCTTGACGCTGAGTGCCAAAATTAACGTATGTCAGTTTTAATGTTGAAAAAAAAAAAAAAAAAGAGATACCAGCTCTAAAGTTTGCATCCTTCGTGGTTTCTAATGGAAAATGAAAACTGCCTGGTTTAAAATTGATCTATAAATCACCCCTAATGTTACTACCACAGTCGAGGTAAAGCATTTGGACTTGGATCAATGAGTAAATATTCAAATGATCTAATATCACAACCTGCCTCAGTTCACTCAGAGCACCGAGTCCTACCCTAATGAAAACATGAACACTTGATTTTAACGCACATGCAGACTCAGACCCATAAAACACCCCACAGAGAGATACACACACACACACACACATATATATAGTCAGGCAAGGTGCAAGCTCGGTGTGTGTGATTCACTGAGCCTTCTGTGGTCTGTGTGACATGCACAGTTTCGAGTTTCTAGTTCAGTGGTTTCCTCAGCTGCAGTTCTCGCCGAGCCAAAGAGCTACGGTGGTGTAACTGACTGCGCGTGCATGTGCGTGTATGTGTGTGTGTGTGTGTGAGAGAGAAAAAAAGAGAGAGAGAGAGAGAGAGAGAGAGAGAGAGAGTAGGAGGAAGGTTGATGTGGGACATACGTATTTACAACATACACCTACTCAGAAACATGCTGACTGATTTTCGAAGTGATAAAACACCAGGTAGTAGTTGGTAAAATGTAAAAAAATAAAATAAAATTTGCCCATGTACAAATAAAGATTTTTGCATTAACTGTGAAATGTTTTGAAATCGTTTAAAAATGTGTATATATATATATATATATATAAATTTAAACATATTATAAATGAGGAATGGGATGTAAAATTGCATAAATCATTGTAGTTATATTAATGAACTGACTATACCCTCTCATCAAACGGTTAAGTGAGTAAAAACTACTTTATGTCTCTATATAATCCCCTGCTACACTAATGCACTTATCCCAATGTTTCATTAGTGCTTGGATACCATCAATGAGCCATGATCGGACTGCATGTCTGATTCACGTCTGAAACGCTGGCCTCCAGGGAACTCCTTTACTGGCACAAACATGTGGAAATTGCTTGGAGTGATGTCAGGACTGTATGGGGGATATGGCAAAAACTTCCAGCTGAGTTCCTGTAATGTGCAGAGGAGCAGTATGAGCTTGTGCATCGTCCTTCTGGTGATCAAACCAAGCCGTTTTTATTTATTTATTTTTTTCACTAGGGAAAAGGGCCGTTAATGGGTTTCCTGAGAATTTCAGCAGTAATGATCACATAAAGCAGGCAGGCCTGTTTACTGAGAAAACACCACCATGTTGTACCTTGATGGTGTCCAAGCACTAGTGAAACACTGGGATAAGTGTGTTAATGTATCAGGGGATTATATAAAGAAATAAAGGGAGTTTTTAACTCTCATAACTGTGTTCTGTTATTCTGCGCAAATCAAATCAAAAGTCCCGGTTTGACTTGAACGCCACTCGTACAATTACACTGTTCAATAATTTTCAGTTTAAATAATTCATTCATTTAAAACACATTTTAAAAGAAAAAAATTCTAAAGAAAATGTGCAAAGTTATGGAATGCAAGTTTCACAATCTCTTGCATTTTGTCCAGCGTATGTGATTTATACTTTATTCAAGAGTTTAAAATATAGAGGTTTAAATGTTATGCTATGGAATGTTAAAATGTTGACTACATAAAGGAAGCTTCTGTTTTAAAATGAACTAATATTTTGTTTCTTACTGCAGTTACCATTAAAATTTTGCCTTTATGTTTAATTATTATTATTATCAAAAGCAAAACAATACATCTCAGTTTCTGTAATAGTATTATTAGTAATCTGCTCACTGTAATAAGCACAAGTTTTTTTTTTTACAAAGCTTTTACTAGAAAAAGTCTTGAAAAAGTTTGAAAATCTCATTCGTGGCGAAATCCAAGATTACAACCCTGAGATCACATTTCCCTTCATTCTGATGTTCAATCTGAAGTTCCTGACATGACTTGCATAGAAAAAATTTGGGTGTACCTAATAAAGTGTCCCATCAGTGTCCATCACCCAGAAGAAAACATCTAGTTTTAATCGTGTGACGGCTCAAGTTCAGATTACAAACTGAAATGCGTCTGTAAAGTGTTGGACACTGGGTGGATTTGTGTTGTGGAGCATTAGTGAGGTCATTTGCAGCAAAAAACATTTGAGTTTTTCCACAACATGTCTTCATGGAGCTTGCTTTGTGCACAGGAGCCTTGTCATGTTAGAACTGATTGGGGCTCTAAGTTCTACAGAAGGGAAACTATAATGCACCAGCGTACAAAGACATTCTGGACAATTGTGTGTCTCAAGCATCATCGCAGACAGAATGTAAGGGTAATGTTCGGGTAATGTACAAAAAATACTTTACACCATATTGTGTATATACATTACTCTGGTGATTTACAGTACCATGCATAAAGTCTTGAGCCATCCATCATTTTTTGTACATGATTTTGCCTTCAAAGAGCCAGACTTTTTTGTATTTTAAATGTCATCTTGAGGAATAGTTCTCCGTGCTTCCTGAAGGACTTTTACGGCTCTCATTTTCATTTTCAGTCCCTGAACCTATACAGTTTTAGGGGGAATGTTTTGAAGTTTGTTAAGTCACAGCTTTACCTACAGTATGAATCATTCAATCATAAAAACATCGCATTTAAGGCAGTGAGAAACGGGTGCAGATGATGACAGATGATCAGGTGATTAGTATACTGGTGATGCTGATGCTGAGAGGGTGAAACAGACGAGAGGGGAAACGAGGCTGCTGCTGAGGTTGTTAATCTCCATCATTTAATTTGATATGAAGAAATGAAGCATGCTCAAGACTCTTGCACAGTACTTTAAGTTTAAAACATTTTATGGGAAGGGGAATACTTTTTTTTTTTTTTTTTTTTGGCTGTTTGTTCAGGCACAGTTATTTCTAGGCTTTCCATTGCAAATTATCTATAAATTCATAAATACATACATGATTGCAAATCGGAGATTTCTTACACATTATTTATTTAAAACCCAAAAACAAATTCTATTAAAGAAAAAACGATTCTATTAACATTTCAATAATCTTTACAGTGTTCAAAATGTTGCACAGGTCTGTAGCACCTGTATATTGACTACGATATCTACCTTGAACAGCATGTCAGATTAGCCCTTTTACTGAGGCGTGAATTCACACGACACTCCTACAGATTTAATCTAAAACCAGTATCGTCAGGTATTACACAAACATGTGGAGCTCGAGTACATAGTGTTATTCTAGTTTTCATTCTAATAAAGAAAATCCACTTTATTTACTACATCATATTTACTACCGAACTGAGACTTTTGGATCCTACTGTGTAGAAAGGATTTATAAAGAAAGATGTATATAAAAAATAAAAAAATAGTAATAAGCACACTTGTAGGAAACCGTGCAGCATGTGTAATGCCTTTTATGTTTAGCTTCAACAACACCCAGGAAATGATGTCTCTATCTGCTGCCAGCTGTAGCTTTGAGTGAGTTCAGGTTTGTCAGGTAGTCTGTGGTCAAGTTCCCTTACAGCACACCGCAGAGGTGCACTGGTGTGGTTACGCTTCACCTCCTACACAGGTCTGTCTTAAAACAAAGAGATGACCCCATAAAAAAAAAAAAAAAACATTTGACGATTTCTTTTTGTGTGGTGCAATGCTAGCGGATCTGGTAAACCTTTAAGTATGATTTCTTGGGTTGTGTTATGGGTCAGTGGCGTTGTTAGATCAGATCATTAGGGCTTTATTGTAGACTATTTTAAGCTTAACTTTGAATATTTTCCATTTAAAGGTGAAGGTGTTTATAGCAAAGACAGAATCAGAGTTGAACTTTACTTGTAGTCAGCGTCCGAGGGAGGAAGAGGAGGGGGGAGGAATTGAGCATCGCACGCACCAGGGCATAAAAAAAAAAATCAAGGTGAACTGGCTGGGCAGGTTATGGTGCTGTCGCTCGAACAGACTTCACTTGCATGACCGTAGTAAAAAGTGCTAACTTGACAGTAAATGGAGTAGATTTGTAGCAATAAAAGTCAACATAGGGATAAGACAGAAACATCTGTGTAGGAACAAAAAAGGGAGATATATATATATATATATACCACACACTGTATCGGCCAAAACACAGTAAGGGTGCAGATATATATATATTTTTTTTTGTTATACATATAATACAGAAAATATAAAGAAACCAAAGTTTACTTACTAACTTTAGTCGTTTTGGAGAGATGATTTTATATGTGCCCTATATATGCCATTTTTCAGCGTTATATTGTCTCATTCAAACAATAATAATTTAAAATACTAAAACTGGTGTAAGCCTCTAGAAGCATATGACCTGTAAAAATTTGTGCTCAAATTAAAGTTTTTGGTAAAAGCTTAAGAAGCAAAAAATCTGTAGTGTCCGTAACCATTTCAAATTCAAGGTGCAATATCTTAATTTTGCATTTTAACACTTTTTCAGGTCTTTTCATGTGAAATCTAAATTGGCCAAGTTTCATCTATATGACACATAAGATCTTTGAAAGATTTGAATTCAAAAAAGTTACGGACACTACTGTACATAAAAGGTCATGAAATTGTGTTCATCAAAAGCTTTTTCACCTACAGTAGGTGAAACACTTTTTAGCGCCAAAACTATATAATCAGATATATAAAACAAGGTATTAGTGCTAATAAGTGTTTTACCTAGGTGAAAAAGTTCTTTTTCAGATAAGAGCATATAACACTACTATTTATAATACCTAATGCTCCTGATCTCCTGATCCACGCTTAGTTTTTTTGTAAATATACAGTACATACACATTTATATTTTTTCAGATAAAAATATAACACATTTGCTAAATACTTTTTTGAATTCAAATCTTTCAATGATCTGAACTGTCATATAGATGAAACTACTCAGGATTCTGAACAATACGTCCCATCCACTGCATGCCATACTAGTGTCCTCCCGGGGGACATTCAGCCGTAGACTGAGACCACCAAGTCTTTCCCTCCTGTGGCCATCAAACTATAAAACTCTTCCCCCTCATGTAGGGAGATGGGCTTTTATACTGGTCACAGCCTAGAAACTAACTAACCGTACCCCTGCAATGTGTATGCCTGGTTTCTTCAATATCTTCTGTAATATATTTAAGCAACATCGTGTGCAAGATTACTGTTCATAACTTCATTAATACCTAATGAAGCTGAACTTCATATTAAAAAAATTAATTAATTAAAATCCCCAGGCAAACTTGACTTAGCCCCTGAACTTCTAAATACCTAGAAATGCCCCTGGGTTAGTTTACGGTTTATCTAATGATTTTATAACTCTAGAAAGACACGTATTACAATCCATTAACATGCAGACGATACCCAAGCTGATAAAACATTTCTGCCATCCTGTTAAGGGGAAAATAATCATTGATGTGATGTCTGTGGTCTGACACGATGTGGACTTACTATCTGAGGTTATCAGCTTTACCACTGACTATTACAAAGCACTGATACTGGTCACTTCTTTAACAATCTAGATGTCTCATTACAGGCAAAATCATACCATACCAAGATACTGCAATAAACACATTTTGGATACACTTGAGAATACGTGCCTCAGGGTAGGTTCATAATATATCAAAACATGTTTTATATCACCGCTGTATCATATGCTTTTACCCTTTTGGCTTTACAGTATGGTTTTCTAGTGGAGTAATAACCTTTTTGACCGCGTGTACAACCAATACGGTTAGTTTATGGGTTGTTGATATTAAAATGTGTCAGTTTTGAGTAAGATTATAGAGGTTTGAATTACCATCCAGGTCAAATGAAAGAACTTTCATCACTGCTGTTAAATATTTTTTCGGGTTCATGAATATATTGAATTAGAATGATGTTAAAACAGTCCTATCTCAACCTTTCCCAACAGGCTTAATCTGTATTTACAAGACGCGGTCAAGTCGAACCCGGGACTTTTGAGTAGTACACAACATTATGAGAGTAAAAACATTTCTCTGCTACACTAATGCACTAGTGTTGCACTAGCGCTTGGACACCATCAAGATGTAAAGTTTTCTACGTACGCACGAACCATGTTCAGACTGCTTGCTTCAATCTGAAACCCCGGCCTCCCAGGAATTCCCTTAATGGCCCAAACATGTCTTGGAGCGATGTCAGTACTTTACGCAATAACTCCCTGCCAAGTTCATGTCATGTGCATCTCTTCCATCACATCATTGAAAACTATACAACCTTCTTTAAAACATTTGCAACATTCAAATGTTTCACCGCAGCTAAGAGTCTCATAGCGGTACTGTACGGTTACACATCATTTCATCATGAACCCCAGTTTGACTTGAATTCCACTCATGTTTTACTTTCACAAATTTATACCGAATATTTCTATTGATCTAAATCATCTGTAATCATAAACCACAGCCACATGAAGATTTTTCACAATTAAAAAAAAAAAAAAATGACCCTTTTAAAAGGTTTTAGTGAGCTACACAGTTCACCAGCTTCTGTTCTTCGCGTGTCTTGATTAGATGATGAGGTGCAGAAGCGAAGGTGTGGGAGACGGAGTATGTGCGTCTGTATGTAGAAACCACCATCATTTTCTAGACGGCCCTCTTTAAGCGATCAGATAGCTCATATATATCAAACACAGGAAACCCAGACACATTCTCGCTGATGTTCATGTAAGTAGCCAAACCACACAGATAAATGTCATGTACGATTCAGCTGGCATGATGGAAATGATTTTTATTTCAGAATAAAGTAACTTAAAACTCAAAAAGTAAGAGAATCTACAGTAGAATGCAGCGTCAAAAAGGGAACTCAAATTTTTACGCCAACCTGAGTATACACATACGTTTCAAATAATTACGAAATATTACATATTTTGCTGAAAGATTTTGTCAAGTTTTTTTTTTTCCTTTCAGTTATCTGATATTGAGTTTGAGACATGGCTTGTTTATCGTTCTGCTGAATTTCATCATACCGTAGAGGTTTTTTTTTTTTTTTTTTTTTTTAAATGAAAAAACGACCCCCCCCCCCCAAAAAAAAAAAGAAATTCAAGTGCTATCATTGACTGTAACCTGACACTACAACGCCTACAGTTTAAAAATAAAAAAAGAGATTTTCCAAAACATCAATACATTAGTAGATCCTAGTAGATTAGCCAAGCCTATTAATAGAAAAGCGTACAGGTATCTGGGTCTTTTTTTGTATAACAGCCAGATGTTTATAGAGCAGATTTTGCAACCGTATGACAGTTTAAAACTTTTTAAGAAATACACATTGTTAACACGCTACACTGTAAATGCATAACTATAATATATTATATTTAAGTATATAAATAATTACTAATAATAATAACACAACTAATAATTTTAAACTAAGAACAAAACTTTGTTTTTTACAGTAGGATTGTTACATGTCTTGGTGTTCTGATAATTTACACAATGTAATAAATGGTTTTTTAAGTTGGAACATAGAAAAAAAATAATGGTTTTTTTTTTTTTACAAAAAAATAGCGTTTAACCATCTAGAGGCCTTACACAGGTCATGTAAGCAGATCTTGTTAGAAGACTGACTGCTCCTCTAAAACAGGCTGAAAATCACATGGGCAGATGGAAGCAGCAGGTTGTAACAGTTACGATATCTATTCATGTCCTCAAAAGAAAAACGTCTCCAGGTGTCAAATAAGTTGAAAAAAAATAATAAATAAAAAACATATTTAAAAGTCTTGCTTCGGTTTTATGATATATATGTACCTTATCTGATCGTTATAAGGTTTATGATTAAATCTAGTATTGGTCAACAAAGTTTCAAATAAACCCTGTGTCTAATTTTTAAAGTTTAAAGATTCTAATTCATGCTCATTTTTCTGAACATTACAATCACAAACCTACAGCCGGGGGCTAAACAACGAGGAATCGATAACGAGCGCCGATATTTAGTATAAATGAACGGCAAGGACAGTAGAGCGAAGATCTGTAGTATAATTTAATTGAAACCTGAGCTGAAAAGAACAAAAACACTACTTTTTTATACAAATATATAAAAAAAGATACAATATCTTACTGAAAACTTGCTACATGGATTTGCTCATTAAAGTCTTCATGTGGATTTTTAACATGCATCTGTAAATACTTATACTTCCATATTTCCATAGAATTAAATACATATAATAATATAATCTATCTTAAAAAATCTGTAAAGTTGTTTTGCAATATTGTGTAGAACACTGTTAAAAGTGCAATATAAAGATAACCTCTATTATACTAGTACTAGACTGCACTAGTCTCCTATTTAAAATGTTCATAATATAACCATTATATATCACTTTAGGAACTTATAAAATGCAGATTATTGTATTCCTTATAGCATCTTTTTTATTATTATGATAATTTTACACTGTGATGTCACATCTGCATCACATCTGGTCTGAATTCTCTATGATTGGCTTGTGTAATGCTAGCTCTTGGTTCATATTGTATTGGTGGGTCAGTGGTAGGTTGAAGGGCCCAGGTTCGAAACCCGCCCAAACCCAATGCCACTGGAAGTGGTGCCGGGCCCGAGCCCGGATAAAATGACAGCGTTGAGTACGGAAGGGCATTCAGTGTTAAACCTGTACCTAATTGTAGCTGGGATCGGATAGTCCACTGTAGCGAACCCTTGATGAGGGCAGAAGGATTATCAACAACATTTTGTTTTGTCTGTCTATAAAAACGCTTTTACTAAACAATTACTAAAAGAAATCACTAAAACCTTTGAAGTATTGACCCAAATATCTTAAAACAGATAAGTCTTTAGACGTCGCGTAAAGATCATCTTTGCATACAGTCAAAACATTTCATTCGCAGACAAAATAAATTCCTTCAGCTATGTATAATGCATCAAAACAACCCATCCACATTAAGTGTTTTACAAAAAGCTGTAGGCTGTTGGTTATGCAAACACAGTGCAAACCCAGCTTCCCCCAAATGCAAATGATCATCAGTACTGTAGGAGAGAGTTCCAGAAAACAGGGGCACTACATGGAAATAAAACTTAAAAAGTCACACGTCAAAAGTGGGAAGGGTGCAGAACTTCGTGAAACTTTGCATGTTTACCCCAAGTGGTATTCATTCTTTTTAGTTGAGTAATAGCGTCTGCATGCTTTATTCACGCTTGTAGATGGAAAGTGCCCTCCCACATAGAGGTTCCTCTCTCTGAGCGATGACAGCCGAGAGGCTATGCAGACGATCGCAAAAGCCAATGCTGATCTGGAAACAGTATTTAGTTTTTTCCATGAAGACAAACCTTAACTCATGAGTAACTGCAAAACTGATCTTAGATCAGAATCAAAAGAAAGAAGAAGAAGAAGAAGAAAAAAAGAGAGGGATATATGTTTTTAAAAGTTTTATAGTAGGGCTTCTCAGCACATTTTCTGCTGTGCTTGTAATACTGAGAGACTCCATGACACAGACAGTGCATCATTGTTGGAAATATGTTAATGTTTCGAGAAAACAAAAGGACGTCAGATCGAGTCAGTTGTTGTTGTGATAAAACTGCTGAGGAGTCAGCTCTGGGGAAAGCACTTGACCATGGGCGTGGCTTATTCTGTCCTGGAAAAAGTAGCAAATATTTATATTTCGTTGACTATATGGGTGTTTTATCAAAACTTAAACTGATCAAAACAGAAATGATATTAAATTTCTGCTCAGATTTTTTGTAAAGCTGCTTTGTGATGACGTCCATCCCACCGTCCATCTGCCCACCCCAAAGCGAGATATAAATATAATTGAACTGCAGTCGTTGCCACATTGTCGTCACTTAGGACAGAAGTTCAGGGTGACCTGACCACGCGTTTCCTATTTTACAATTTTACATCGCTTTATAAAATAATTTTAAAAAACAATATACAGTAAAACTAAATCTAGTCAAAAATTTCATGAGAGTGAAAGGCAAAATGTACTGAAGAGTTAAAATGTAGTCAAATTTAAATTTAGGGGTGAGGTTCGTGTTTGAACATTTTCCTAGGACTCCTTCATCTGTGATTAAAGTTTAAACTACATTAAGCCGATGGGCACGGTCAGACGTTGCTTAATCATTAGACTTTGTCGAACTACGTCCATCGTCCTAGTTGGCTGTTTGCTAACTTCTAATAAGATCCGTTTCTTTTTAAAGTAACTCTAACAAGTAACCGAGAGTAAAAGTGATTTTTTTGCGCAAAAATAATTCCCATAAAGACTCGTAAGGATATGATTAAGTCTTAAATATAGTCTATATTTCAAGTGAATAAACAGGCAATTTAAAAGTCTGGCTTTGATAGACTGTTGTAATCATTCTTGATTCGCTACAAGATCTTCGGATTTAACCCGTTGACCAAATGTTAACATTTATTTCCACACACATCCCAGTCGTACTTGTGTCCGGTCCGGACGCTCTGTTTTGTAGCACAGTAGAACTCTTGTCCCATTAAGCAGCTCTACATTGGGACACGCTTCTGTCTTGCTTATATACATCACTCATGTGATAAAAGCTACCACATAAAGATGTCAGCTTTTCACAGAAACACTAATAATTTTTTCATCAGTTTTTTTTAAACCCATGTGAACATCCTCCAAAGGGTTTGAATACCTTTGTTTCAAAATTAAAAAAAATTATAATACATGTGGTTAGACATATATCCTGAAGAATTTTTCTGATATTGACAAAACATATAAAACATATCAATATAATATAATTTTAAACGTTGTGAGGCCGATAGGGATATTTTTACAGTCTCTGGCACGATTAAAAAAAAATTAGATTCATTCTGTGGCGTAATTTCTGGCAGGCAAGTAAGCAGATAAATGAGGCATTAAAATATTAAACCGGATCATAATATTTTTGTAAATTATAATTTTGATATATAGTAGTTTCGAAGCAGTCAACACTTCAAAGATGACGATTCTTTGCCAAAATCTACATCTTTAATTCCATAAATTATATATTTTTTTAGATCAACTGGATTTTTTTTTTTTAGCTTTAATGTCATTTAATGAGTGCGAGCAATTAGAATTCACAGTATTCAAAAGGCTCTTTAATAAATGATGAGATCACAATAAAAGACCAGATCACTGTACGCAGTGTACAACTTACAAATTTAAAATAATGAAATTTATCACATGGGCATAAGCAACAGTGTGTATTGTGTGTTGGAATACAAGCACGGTGTTGGGGATGAGTTTAAATACGTGAATCTACGGGTCGCTCAGGAATTAAATTTAGAGTGCAAAAAGATTAATGAATGTACAGTAAATGAGGTATTGTAGTTGACCTATTGAAAATCTGTTACACAGCTTTATTTAAAACTACAGCAACGTAAGCAGTCGACAAAGGTGTATGATTTCGACTGCAAAATTCTAAGTAACAAAAAAGAATGATATGTTTAAACCAAGTCCCAATAAACCAAGGCTTTGCTTTTTTTAAGGTTCTATATGACTCTAGGCTTAGAATACTGAATCACAGAAATTACATTCACTGTTCACGTTTATTTTACATCATCTCTGAATTTTCGGCTACCTTTTCACGTGAAACTTATATTCAGTAGTGTATATTAATAACAATTCTATAAAATGAACTAAAGATTTACTAACATTCACCAGAAATATTAAATAGATCATCATAAATATATATCATATTGTCCAAGCCACATAATAATGTTTAATATAGACATCGCTGACATGCAATTTAAGGCCCTTTCATATAACTTAAAAATTGCCCAATGCTCCGATATGCAACACACAAAGAAATGCATTTGTATCAACATGGTGTTTGTCCTAGTTACCAACATTAAAAAAAATAATTTAATCCATTTGTAGACCTTTATGACCAGAATGGAGGCTCTTGTAACAACACCCATCAGAAGCCAATTTGATTACAACAAAGATGGCCGACTCGTTTCACTCAAACCAGAACCTGCTTTTGCAGCGGATGTTCATTCCGTTGCATGTACTGTATCTCACGTTCCTGTGTGATCCCCTTAGCTTCTCCCCTTGATCATCAATAATGTCAATGTTCTCCAAGTTGAAAACTTATAAAAACACTTCAGAGGAGAAAAAAAAAGTGCAAAAAAATGTTAAGCCGTACCTGCAGGAGAGATGATGATCAAGAGCAGCAGCACCAAAGCACCAGTCTTCTGAAGACCCATTGTTCGTTAGCTGATCTCAGAATCCCAGCAATTCTTCACCGACCACTCGATTTCCTTGAGAGTGAGGTCCAAGATCAGAGGTTTCGGTGCTTGAGCACACGGTGTTGCTGAAAGAACTCTCTTCACAGCTGTGTGGTAGACACCACTTCTTCTTTGAAGCTCCAAGCTCAGTCTGGTAACAGGAAGTGGCTCCTCCGAGCTCCACCTGGTGATGCAGATGTCCCACCTCCCCTTTGACGTGGGTGTTGCAGCCTGTTGACTGATGCTTTGCGGCCTGTTTTCTGAGACTTCCTCTGTTGTTAGATGAAGTTCTGTGGGTGATGAGGATTAGCAGGACGGGTGCTGTTTTCACGAGGGGAAACGAGGGTCATGAGACTTTAAGGAACAAACGAAGGGTACTACAGGGGTCTCCCTTCAGAGCCTCCACATCTTTGTTCTCGGCTTCGCTTTTGTAAAGATTACACACAGCACGCTGGCAAACAAAGACTTCTAGAAGACAAAAACCTCACCTTATTGAGTAAAAGCATCAGAATGGTGGCATGCTAAAATCAGAAACACACTGTGGCTTGTTGGAAGCAGTTAAACTTTTATTTCATTGCATGGGTTTTTTTTTTTCCACAGATTACACCTTCACAACGTTACACAACATTAGCGCCATGCAAGAAGACCTGCTACTGAATGAAACCCTATTAACAACAGGAAACTGAGGCTCATTCATTACACCATGTAATGTATAGACTAACGATTGTGCAAAGTGCAAAAAAAAGGTGATCATTAATCATTTTAGATCACCTACTTGTATAAGGATCAAAATGTAGACCTTGTTTGTATTATAAAGTCTTTGACAAGCATTTTAACACATATTATATATGAAAGACAGATTAAAAATATCTTATCAAAAATATTGTCTTCACAAAAGTACCACAGAATCATCTAGGTAAAATAAAAGAATTTGCCCAATAATTCATTGACATGATGAATGAGAATCTGGGAAAATTTAGGACAGTTTTTGTAAAAATCTGAAATAGGTACTCAAATGTTGGTTTCTTAAATTGTCTTTTGCATATGAAGCCTTGACATAATTTGATGGAGATTTTGTATAAATACAATATATGAACAGTTTGATAGCAAAACGCAATAATTTTTTAACTTTTGTATTTTTAATGATTTTTTTTTTTTCCTCTGGCACACCAAATTATCTATAATAAAATGTTTAATTGATAAACCACTACAAATCCTTATTTTCTAAGCTTTAAACTTCCACTTTTTAAGCAAACTATGACCTGGAGTGGCCATGTTACAAAGCAAAACTTGACACCCTAAAATGTCAATTACATCGCTTCTGTCACATGATCAGTGAAACGAAACCACCAGCTGTGCAAAAAGCAGCTGCCACGAGTGAACTTAATGCATTTACTGGAATATTAGAGAATGTTGATGGCAAGAAAAAAAAGGCGTTTGCACCATTACTGCATTAATGTAGTACACAATATGTTCAGTAAAATAAAACATTTAGTGGTTTAGAGGTCATCCCAACATATTACATACTTTAAAAAAAAAGAAGCTATGTGGGATACTATGATGTAACCTTCTGTTTCACTTCCAAATTGATACTTCTCTTTTTTTTTTCCGTCTTGCTCCTGCTATCATTAGCACTGATTTTGGCACATTTGGGAGCCATGAAACCAAAGTGAAAGTGGAACTGGTGGAGGAAGAGGATGCTGATGAAGCTTTAAAGCTGGAGCGTTAAACTGGATCCAGAAAGGGTCGGTGTGGATGGAGGCGTTTGCTTGATCGAAACAAGATGTCAGCACCCACACCAGCCCTTTCTGGATTTCATTTTCAATTTGACATCTCTGTTCTAAACTTCTTTAATTGTTCTTAACGTTTCTAATTAAAATTCTCTTTCCATTTGTGTGCAACACTTCATTCAACACTTATTCTAATAAACGTTCTAATTTGTAGGCAGTGACTTATGCTTTGTGATTTTGTAGTGAATGTGCTATCTTATATTAAAACTGCAAACGGATTTATACACCGAGACCAAAGCAGAATTAGTGTTCACGCAAAATTCACACATATATAACCCAAACAATTTTGGCTGTTAAAAAGCATTGGTGCTTTTTAACATCCTTGTGGCTAAAAGAAAGCATGCTTACCAAATATGCTTTATCAACTTCCAACTACCTAAGGTACTTATTGCTTCATTTGAAAACACTTCAAAACTGCTAAAAAAAGTTCTCTCATTTTGCAGTCAAACTGTTCATATCTACTACAATTGCAATGTAACATCCATTTATCAAGTTCATTTCTCAGATTGTACAAATATGTGACTCCACATATTGTGTCGTGAAACCTTTCATAATCTTATAACTGATGATCACACTACGTTGACATCTCAAACTATTATTATCAGCCCTGAGATCCATTAAAGTGCAAGCCCCCAAGATAAGCAGTGAGCATCAACACGTATAGACCAGTAATGTTGTTAAATGTTGTACACATTTAAAGAAGCATTTGCATGTATCCGAACACATGGCATACATTGTTCTGTCTACTGTCTGAAGTCTGAAGTGAGACGGTCTGAAAGCAGGAAACGACACACGTCACTCATAAAGGTATTCCTCAAAATGGTGTAGCTTTGTAGTAGTCCTCAGGCGACACCATCTTCACCCCTCCGAAGTAGTCCAACACCCAAACCTGGCTTATTGACATTTTAGCAAAGAACCAGTCGTGATCAACTGGCCAGTCGATCATCTCAGGATGTCTGCTGAACAGCACCTTCTTGGCAAATTCAGCTTCTGTACCGTTCACCTAAAATCAGCACAGGAATGTAGGATTTTATTGCCGTGTCATGATTTCGGTAGCATTAATAAGCGTTTGCGTTCTGCAGTTCATTTTATCCATTAATACTATTAACTGTGCAAGTACTGTAGTAGAGTATGTTTTACATGGAGCCTGATAATACGTTAATAATGGGAATAACAGGCAAATCAGAATAAAACTGCATCACCACAACCAGAGCAGTCCCAATCAGAAAAAAACATTCAACCGGATTGAGGTAAATCTTTGATGAGGTAGAGATTAGCCATGTTAAACATTTGATCCAATTGTTTCCCTCGATGGAATAAATATCATCTTCTGTACTTGTTTGCTCCCTCTATTTCCAGTAGATTAAACGCTTCAGAGGAAGAACAACTACTTTGTGCATCTTCAAAAAAAAGTGTGGATGGTTGGATGGATGGATAGATGTGAAGAAGAATATTAAGGCCACGTTAAAGGTTAAAAATTAAATAAAAATCACAATGAGAAAAGGGTGTATACAACACACACCTACACAAGGAGTGAATCTTAATTTTTATAATAATTACAATCAGAAAACGCATTAGAGTGAAAATTTCTCATTTTTGGTTTTCTTTTCCGCTGCCAGTTTTGGAAATGATATGTACTGCAGTGCGAGTGTCATAAATGCAGTAATAATGCACTATTTGACTCTTTGATACTAAGTAGTTGGTTGGGAAATACCAGTTCCATCTTCGTTCTCTATCTAAAATGTATGTGTGGCTAAAAGGTGTAGAACAAAGATCAACTAAAACTGAACAAAGCAAATCATCAGATGTGCCTTTTATACAAGTGAAACTTAGACTTTTGATTGTGCAGAATAGTGATGGGAAGTTTGAATCATTTAGTGACTCGGTTCTTTGATTCTCGTTCATCAAAATGAACGAATCTTTTTTTGAGTCATTTACAGTCATGTGAAAAAATTAGGACACCCCTTGAAAGCATGTGGTTTTTTGTAACATTTTTAATAAATGGTTA
>JAOVVA010000028.1:4670845-4693085 GCA_028565275.1 Leiocassis micropogon | reverse complement strand
GTAGAAAATGAACGAATCACTCTCCGAGACTACTCGTTCTTCTGAGTCACGTTAAAGATTCGTTCAAAAAGAACCAATCATTCATAAACAACCCATCACTAGTGCAGAATAACAGAACATGGTTTAGGGGGTAAAAACGTCCTTTATTTCTCTATATTAATCCCCTGCTGCACTAATGCACTTAAGCACCTTGGCCGTGATCATCCCTCTTTTATTCATACGCGTTTTATTGCGGCTAAGAGTCTTATCAACGTGCTGTGCTTGAAGTCTTCTGTAAATGTTGCAGTTTTACGCTTTCATTCATGAGAAATTTTCATCACGAGTCCTGCTGGCGTGTTTGACTTGAACGCCCCACGTACTGATACTTGCAGTGTCTCTGTGCTATGTGCACTGAAATTAGGCATTACTCTTTCAGTTAGTGTGCAGAAAAATATGATTATGTCACATTTTATGCATCCCCATGTGTGAAAGCCTGGACCGACACATATGCACGGTTGTGAAATTATACACCTGGCTTCTAAACTACAGCAGGCATGATGCGGTCACATGTAAAACCAAGCATCATCTTTTCAATGTCATCTTTACCACTGTTCTTATTTCAGTGTTACCAGTTAATGTCAGCTGCACTGTGGTTTGGCTTTCTGGATTACATGAGAGAGAACAGGACGATCATTTGGAAAATCCCCGGGTCTTCCACATGTCAGGCGAGAAACCCATCAATTCAATTAAATTTTAATTTGTATAGCGCTTTTAACATTTGTCATTGTCGCAAAGCAGCTTTACACAATCAAAAGAATTATTTAAGTCTGTATGGAATGTGAGTGTGCATGAATCAGAATTAGCAGGGTCCAACCATAAAATAAATAATCTCTGATGACATTAAAATAATAATAATAAAAATAAAAACAAGACGACATTTTCTTCTCAAAGAAGTATAAATCAATTATTTAAAAATATTGCTGGAAAAATAGTTTCATGCAAATGCAGTCACTGGGTGAAAACCAAACACAGCACATCACCACAAACACTCCCATGCATGGTGGTGGAGGGCTGATGATTTTGGTTCGCTTTGCAGCCACAGGATCTGGGACACTTTCAGTTGTCTGAATGATGTGATTGACAGGGGACAGCAACCCTCCTATTGTGGTCCGTTGGATGGCTGTAGATTGGACAGGACTCACACTTGTGATCTCTGGATAAACATACTGTCTGTGTTACATGTCATAACATAAATGTCATAATTTATACGTCATCCGTCTTTATTTCTTTCTTTCCTTCTTTTTTAACGCCATGACAGCTTCTATACAGCTTGGCTATATTCATGGCGAGAGTCAGTTTTGTTATTCAATATTAAAACTAGATAAGATGTTTAAAATTAGTTTTTTTCTAAGAAGTTTAAAATTACATTTGGATTTACTTGTTTAAAAACTTTTTTTAAAGTGCCAACAGAATGAAACACGTTCCTCAGAGGAGTAAAACGGTTACAGTCAAATAAAATATGTTTGATGGACAGAAGGGACATTGTGGATGATGAACATTGTGGTGGATTTTCTCTAGACAGTAAAAATGTGTGTGTAGCTATGTAGGAAATGTATGTCTTGATCCAACATTGGGATTTATTTCATGTAATTTATTATTTAGGCATTGGTCCCATTCTGATTGCCATTTGTTTTTATTTTAAAATAATGCTTATTTGGCAGTTTTGTCTTTTTTTCTCATTACCAGGGATTCCTGAGTGCCCAAATATCCAATAGAAAATTCTGTTAAAATTATTGGTTTAAAAAATGATAACTAAGTTAGGATTTCGTTTCAGGTGTAGTCTTGCTTTCGCTGTTAGTTAGGTAGTTTTGCGACAAATGCAGCAACCTGTCTTGATCCAACATCGGGATTTATTTAGTGTATGCAATAACTGCAAAACAATTAATTAATTAAAACCTAAATATCAGTATAATGTGTTAGTAAATATAGATATAAGGTATAAGGTCAACAAAAATGTTAAAAGATGTACTGCTTCATTTTAAGGGTTAAAGTGTGTAATTAATCAGTGTCACATCCGATTCTATGACCCAGTGTACCATCAGTCAGGGAGAGGCTTTAATGAGGTCATGGTCAGGGTTGTGTCCTAATTGTGAATATGTGTTGGTGTGTTTTCTCACCTCCTGTACCGAGCCAGATAGGATAATGTGGGCACACAGGGGGCTCTGCGGGTCGTAACCTTTGTTTTTGCAGAAATGCGTCTGAGCCAGAGATACAGACAGGGAGGCCTTGGGATTCACCTGTGGAGCAAAGAGCGAAATTTCATGCGTTATTTTATATTATTTACAGCATCATCTGTAGGGTGATTAAGCCTATAGGCTGAGACACAGGCGAGATACGCCTTATGCATTTTAATTAAAGTGAATGTGATGTTAACTGAAACACAAGATTAAATTCACTGATAAACCAGTAAAAGGGAGGTTTGTCACATGCTGCAAGCGTTCTAGTGTTTGGGCGAGGCAGATAATAAAAATCACTCACGTGCAGCGCGCTCGTCAAAAACTGCCGAGTCACGGCTTTTAACTGGCTCGTGACTTGGCGTTTCATGACTTAAACATGTGCAGTTACTTTTGCTGAGTAAAATGTTCTCACATCCTCTATTACAGTCCGGTTCCCATCAGAGAAAGGAACCACTTTGACAAGGCCTCTGCATTAATGGGAAGTTGGGTGAAAAAGAAAGCGCTTCATTTCCATTTATTCATTCATTATTGTGTTTACCAATTGCCATAAATAAACAAATAACATTAAAAAAAAAGACATATTCTTCCCCAATAAGCATTTATTATTATTATTTATTGTGCATAAATAATGCCCCCCGACTCCTACAGAAGACATCATCGATCTCATCGGCTCTACATAAATGATATAATAATTAATTACAGGGTGTACGTTTTATTCCCACCCACCAGGTTTCTGAATGCTGGTTCAATTTAAGGGGGAAAAAAAAAACCCCATGATTTCCAGTCATTTTTACAAGCATGGACCAGTGGTATAGTCATAATTTGACTCTGCAAGGAAATAAAGAAGAAAAATAATAATAATCTGATAGATCCCCGTGCATCTGTTGTATGGTCTCCACTTCCCATTTTGAGTCGGGTTCCTTTCACTGTTTCTTTCTTATTTAATCTCAGAGTTTTCTTTTTTCCTGGCCACTGTCACCTCTGGATTTCTCATTAGAGATCTATACAGATGTGCAAGAATTAACATTAACAGCGATAGCTTTAGGATAAAAACGTCCACACCTTCTTTGAAGACGCCATGATGGTCAGTCTGAGGGTGGACTGTCCCAGAGACAAATCGCTAGGAATCGTGAAATTACCACTTCTCTAACCACTAACACTAACCCTAACCAGGGCCCTTCCTTGTGACTGTAGTCCAATGCCTTAACCACTAAGCTACCCCTGATCTATCCTAGGAGGCTCACAGGGTGCCAATACATCACAAGGCACGCGCACGCGCGCGCACACACACACCCCCGAGGCAAGAATCAAACCCTCGACCCTGGAGGTGAGAGGCCACAGTGCTAACCACTACCCCACTATGTTGTTAAGGGAAACTCACACCACTGATTTTCAATAGTAAGTTCACACTGATGAATGTGAAACACCCCTGTGTATGAGGAGTGTGTGTTCTCCTCCATACTCTGGTCCTGTATCTCCATTTCTAAAACTTTAAGCACTAGTTTGTGTGTGTGTGTGTGTGTGTGTGTGTGTGTTCTGACCTGCAGGTCCTGCACGGAGATCTCCAGGTGTGTGAGGTACATGTAGGGGGTCCCGGTGCCGTTACCCAGCAGCCCGTCGCTGATGGAGAAGACGTTGGAAAACGGTTGGCCCTTCACCGGCTCGTGAGTGGAGATGGTCGCCATGGAAGCCCAGTCGCACCGGTTCACGACGAACCTCGCCATCCGCGCTACTTCCTCATGCGGAGGGATCTTCAACTCATACGCAGACACAGCCGTAAAGGCCAGAGAAAGCGCTAACACCCACACCGCGGACATTTTTATCTCCATATGGGAAAGTCAACAACATCCAGCGTTATCTACACACAGAGATCATGTGACCTCTCGAGCGGTCATGTGACCTGCAGGACAGGCGCGAGGTGCACCACAGCGCATGCGCGGCTCATATGCCTGATAGTGATGGGAAGTTTTACTCACTTTAGTGACTCGGTTCTTTGAATCTCGTTCATCGAAATGAACGAATCTTTTTTTGAGTCATTTAGTTCATTTCGAGTCTATGGGAGTCACGTGGCAAAAGAACGAACGACTCGGAGTAGAAGAGTCATTGAGAAAGAATCGCTCAATTCTGTTTCCTGTACATAACCTACGGAGGTTTTGCGATGATTTGCGCATGCGCGCCCAGTAGAAAATGAACGAATCACTCTCCGAGACTACTCGTTCTGCTGAGTCACGTTAAAGATTCGTTCAAAAAGAACCAATCGTTCATGAACGACCCATCACTGGGATGGGAAGTTTGGATCATTTTAGTGACTCGGTTCTTTGAATCATTTCGTTAGTTCATTTCGTTCTTTTGATCAGCAATAAAATAAAATGTCAAATTTTCAATAAACAGACCCCCAATATGTCTACATACACAAATTTTGGCTATAGTTCCAGTAATTAAAATATTACACAATACAGCTAAGGACATGTTATAATAAACAGAATAAGCAGCTCACCTCTCATATCTTCTGGTCCGAGTCTCTTTTGAATATATTGCACTGCATAGCATCGATGGGATTTTGTCACGTGACAAAAGAACGAACGACTCGGAGTAGAAGACTTATGAGATGAACCACTCATTTCTGTTTCCTGTAAAAAAAATTTAAAAAAATTTAAACTTATGAAGGTTTAGCGAAACTTTGCGCATGCGCGGCCAGTATAAAAATGAACGAATCACTCCCTGAGACTACTCGTTCTTCTGACTCTTTTAAAAAAGAACGAATCATTCATGAACGACCCATAACTACCACTGTATCCGTTTTAATTAATACTATCGGCATAGAAGGAAATATCTTTGATCATTTTTTTTTTTACAGGAAGTGAAATTACCAAAATGTTATTAATTTTATATTAAGGCATAAATGCATTGAAACACAAATATACAACATATAAAAACAATAAATCCATTCAACTTCTATACTGCTTTATTCTGGACTGGATAAAGCACACACACACTCTACAAGCAATTTGGGAATGCCATTTATCCTAATCTGTTGAAAAAATACGGAGTGCCCGGAGGAACCCGACATACACACACACACGCGTAACACGTATACCTGAGGCAGGAATCGAACCCTCAACCCTGGAGGTGCGAGGCCACAGTGCTGCCCCATGTAAAACCATTAAGCAGACATATTTCAAAAACTATGGAGTGATGGCTCAGGTGGCTCTAGGCTCTGAGTTGTTGATCTGAGGATCCAGGTTCGAGCCCTGTTGTCGGTGGGTTACCACACTGCACACTACCCCGCCACTGGTCACTAGCCTGGTTGGAAAAAACTGGAAGGGTTATGTAGGAAAGAGCATCCAGTGCAAAACCTATTAAAAAAATTTGTGCGAACTGGATAGTCCACTGTGGTGACCCCTGGGTGGAAACACCTGAAAGAAATTTTGTAGCCAGTGCATTAGTGTTACAGTACATCCGTGATGAAAACATAAATAAAGGCTAAATAAATGATGTGAGAAAAGATATACTGGGTCAAAAATAAACATAGTACTGTCTGGCCAAAAAAAAAAGCTAAATTATTGGGCTGAGCAAATTATCAAGCAAAAAAAATTGTGAAATTACAGGAACTTTGTGAAGAAACGTAGTTAGAAAATGTATGGAGATTACTTAAAAACTTGGTAAAGTTGCATGGTAGAAATTCAATAGTGAAAACTAGAGCTATGGTTAATAGTAAAAGTAAGAGCATTTCATATCCCACACAATGTGATGAGAGCTCACGGGATTGGAACCAAACAGGAGTGTGACCATAAGAAAACCACCTGTTAGTGATACTAATCAGAAAAATAGGTTTGAATTTGCTATGGAGAATAAAAACTGTACTTTATAGCAATGAAAAAAGGTCATGTGATCTAATGAATACAGATTGACCCTATTCCAGAGTGTAAGAAGGGAAACACATGAAAGATGCACTCATTATGGAGCACTAAACTGAAGTCAGCTGACGACCTGAATGTACTGAACGACCAGGTTATCAAATCTATGGATTCCTTCTTCCCTGACGCTACGGCCATGTTCCAGGACTCAAATTGTGAAAGTGTGGTTCTGGGAGCATGGGGAAGCTTCAATTTGCTAGGGAGCATAAAGATTGGACTTTGAACTGGCCACCACATTGCGTGTTCTAATCAAAGCTAAAGGTGACTGAAAGAGATCTTAGAGTATGTGACTTTTATTTTTAGCGTAGATCGTCTGCTTTATTTTAAAGTCTGCAAGGCATAGTTGGTATATAACTAATATTTGAAAGCAACTATTCTAGATAAATAGATAGACAGACAGACTATATGGACAAAGGTTTGTGGACATCTGATCCATCTGGATCTTTCCCAAATGTTGTTGTTGGTCTTCGAGCTGCTCCTGGCAAGGGGTTGCCATATACAAGCTTGGCACAGGTTTTTCCACCGGATGCTCTTCCTGACGCAACCCTCCCATTTTATTTGGGCTTGGCACCGGCACTGCATCCATTGGCTGGGGTTTGGGCACTTCTGCATGGCAGGCGAAACACCTACCACTGAGCCACCAGTGCCCTAGTGTATCTTTCCCAAGCATACATTTGCATAGAATGACTTTGTGTTCTGCAGAATTTCCCTTCAGTTCCCTCACAACACTGCTCCTTTATACAAAGCAAGCTCCATGAAGACATGGTTTATGAAGTTTGGAGTCAAAGAACTTGAGTGTCTTTCACAGAGCTATGTCCTCAATCCCACTGAACACCTTTGGAATGACCTGCAACTGAAGCCTCCTTACCCTACATCAGTGCCCGACTTCACTAATGCTCTTGTCCTTGAATTAAGACAAATCCCCACAGCTATACTCCAAGGTCTAGACTCTAGAGGAAAGATTTCACATTACAAGATCAAGAATGTGACAAAATATGTAATGGTAATGAACCAGCAAATGGCAGTTTAGTCATATGGTGTAAACAGGTTCTATGTCTGCATGTTATCCACACCATACACAATGTGAAAATTTTTTCCTACTTTTATTCCAGCAAATTACTAAAATGTGATTTAATTGAAAGGTGTGATCTAGATGTCATATGCACCAAAGCATTTCAGAAGAAAATGCTTTGCAGATCAGCAGTGCAGAACTGGGTAGGGTTGCACCTTAATTGGACTTGTTATCCCATTGGTTATTGTGCCACAAAACAGGTGAAACTCATTACACACCTGCTATATAAGCAGTACGACTCTGCTCAGAAATACACTGGTGGTCCATTGTGTGTGGTGTTATCAAAGTAAGTATTTGTGAAGATTGATCTAGTTTTTAAATTCTGGATTCTGTTGTATTTCTCCTAAGCTGCTTTCACTGGTTGAGTTTTTTTTTGTTGTTGTTTTTTGTGTGTGTTATTGCAATGGTGTGGTAATGTTTTTGCAAATGTTCATTATGATGCATTCAATTGGTCTTTGGAAATGAGGTTTATTTGATTGTCACTCAACAGATCTAAGCAACATGTCTGGCCGCGGGAAGAAAATTGTCGCAGCTGCTAAGAGCAAGTCCTCCGTGTCCAAGTCTACACGTGCCGGGCTTCAGTTTCCAGTCGGCCGCATTGCACGTCTCCTGAGGAAAGGCAACTATGCGCACAGAATCGGATCTGGTGCTGCTGTTTACCTCACTGCAGTCCTGGAGTACTTGTGTGCAGAGGTGCTGGAACTGGCTGGAAATGCCAGCAGAGACAACAAGAAGCTGCGCATTGCTCCACGTCACATCCAGCTGGCTGTGAGGAACGATGAGGAGCTGAATACCCTGCTGGGAGGGGTCACCATCAGTGAAGGAGGTGTTCTGCCAAACATTCAGGCCCAACTGCTTCCCAAGAAGACCAAGGTACCACGAGAGGCCAACACCAGCAAAGATGTTCAGTCCCAGGAGTTTTAAAAATGTACTGATGGCACTGTAATTTTTAATGTTTTTTTATTTAATCAATAAACTTGTATTAACTTAAATTGCTTTGTTGACTGGCATCCCATGCTTTCAAATGAGTAGGTCATGGGTTTTTAACCCTGGAGTACTTGCAGACTTGAGTTTCTTTGCTCCAGTTCCTGCTTTCTCTGGAAGTAGGTTGGACATTTTTGTGTAGGTTGGGGTTTTCAGAAACTTTAACTGCTGATTAACCTCATGTGCTCAGCTCTGAATTTTTTATTTATTTATTTTATTTTTTTTAACTGATCTTAAGGTTAAATCTAGAGCTCTAATTACACAAGCTAATGTGTGTTGGTTAAACTTTCTTTTTTTTTTTAAGGTTTCAATTCGGTTGCTTTTTACATAAAAGCTACATCTGTGCCCCATTTTCAGTCTTTAACCACAAGATGGTACACCCTGGTGTAGCTTGCTTTTATTTCTCAATGTAATTGTGTTCTTGCAGCAAGGTAACTATGTTGCACATTCTCAAATCTAGTACATTTTCACTCAAACTTCGTCAAGGAGTATTTGTAAATGGTTTGTGCTTTTTTACAAGGAAGCCTTCCTGAAAAGGAAGCAATTTCTCAAAGGATCCTACATAGAACCTTCCACACAAATGGACGGACCAAAGAAAGCTGAAGTTCTACATTCAATACTTGTCACTTAAAATTATCTTAATTTTAAGAACGTGTATACATGCACAAGTAATGCATTAAATCTTAATGTCGAGTATGCAAGAAAGCATTTCTTGTCACTAAGGCATCTGAAAAATGCTAGAAAGTTGGGTTGGTGGTTGTCTTCAGCTACTCCTGCTGAGGGGTCGCCACAGCGGACCAGCCAATTCTCACAACTTGGCAAAGGTTTTGGGGCTTAGTGGCAGCAGGGTCCGGGTTCGATTGCTGACCAGGTTCGACTCCCAGGTCTCCTGGAATAGGCTCCAGGCCAACCCCCGCTTCCCGGAACTGGACTGGCTGCCTTTGATGCCCACAGGCACAAGTGAGCCTTGGGTGCCCATGATCCTGTCACCAGTTTCCTGGAATATACAGTAGCTGACTAATGGTGTTCAGATCAGGCAGTGCTGGTCATGTTATGGGTGATGAGTGGTATGTTAAACATGTATGTTTTTACATTTTATGCTATTTAATTGCATCACTTAACAAGCAGGAATTACAGGCCAAAGCAGGACACTTGAGAACTTTCACACAGCTTTAATAAATTACACATTACAGTGCAATTACAAGACATGATTTGAGGATTCCACATTACAAACCAAAAGCACAAACATGTCAAAGCTGTGGGAAAATAAATGTTAAAAAATGCTTTATTTAAATTGTAATTAAAGACACTATTGCTATTAACCATTAAAGAAAGACTGACTGGTATTTCTATTCAAATCTACAGCAGTCAAACTTCATCGACTTCACCATAAGCGAATAAGACTTCACATCTGGTAGTTTTTGTCCCCCTTTTAGGCATACCCTTCCTATGCAACCTTTTTTTTTTACCTACAGGATGCCGACTGTACGTAGTAAGAATCTAAACATGGTTGTACGGCTTCTAAAATGAGCAAAACATGCCATCCTGAAATGTTGAGTGAGGAAAAAACGTGCAGTTCTCTTCCACACTCTCACATTATCTCGATATCTCGGCCCAGTGCTTGCTTAACTTGGCACAGTGCGACCAATTCGCCACATAAACAGCCAATCAGAGAGCGAAACAAGCAACAGGAACTGCTTATAAATTTGATTATTTCATTTTCAAACAAAAGCAGTGAATTAGAGTTTATCCAGTCTGTGATTTTGTGCCACAGTTGAGCGAGGACCAGAAGGAGATACTATGAGCAAAATACAATCTGTGCATGAAGGACAAAAAATGTTTTTTTTAATACACAGGAACGAGACACAAATACATCACCATAGGTGACAAGTATGACGAGGCATTGTTATTCCATGTTTTCGACAGTAATAATACATAAAGTAGTACAGATTGACATTTCAGACTAAAATGCTAGCAAATCCTAAATGATCTTCAATCCACAACAGTTTCATAAACTCGATCACGCAGGCTATAATGAATACCTACTTCCCACACGAAAACACAGACAGGCCTATGAAATATTCCTCTTTCACAGCACGGGAATCATGTTCCACATGTCTCCGACTATCCAGGCTTAACATAAGCTAGAAAAAATAATAATAATATGCACTAACGCATTACAAAAATAAAATCTTTATTTCTTATATAATGACAAATCAGTAATGCACCTCAACAGAAGCTTGAAACTAGTTTATCGTTTTACTCAGATGTATATTATGTAAAATTGTGCGCAGACACCAGCTAAGCCGTAAAGATACTGGTAATGATTTTACCATCATTAGAAAATCCGAACACATCCGAGTGGGGGTAAAGCTGGCATGAATGTTGATTCCCACATGTCGGTCATCATTAAGGCTAATCTGAGTGACACTGCAGCCATATTTAAAAAAAAAAAAAAAAAAAAAAAAAAAACATTGACCATTCTTAATACAGTGCTGTGAAAAAGTATTTGGCCCTTCCTGATTACATATTTGTTACATTTAAATGTTTTTGTATTAATATACAGAAGATGACCAGATTAAATATAAAATGCAGTTTTTAAATGATGATTTCCTTTATTAGGTGAAAAAAGCTGTTCTAACCTGCCCGACCATATGTGAAAAATCCTGAAGACCATTAGCAGTTCAAGACCTCAAGTTTAAATGCACTTGGGATATGCAGTAGGACAGTGATTTTGAAACACACCACCAGCAAGTCCACCTCTGAAGGGTTAAAAAAAAAAAAAAAAGGAAAGAAAAAAAGTCCGGACTTAAAAAATCCGATTGAGATGCCTTAAACAAGTGGATCATGCTCGAAAACCCTCCAATGTGGATGAATTTTTACACTTCTGAAAAAAAGAACGGGGCAAAATTCCTCCACAGTGATGTGAACGACTTATTGCCAGTTATCGCAAACGCTCGATTGCAGTTGTTGCCGCCAATGGTGGCACAAACAGTTATTAGTTTTAGCGGGCAATTACTTTTTCACATAGGAACATTAATCTTATTAAATGCAATTATTATTTAAAACTGCATTTTGTATTTATCCGGGTTTTCTTTGTGTAATATAAAAAAATGTTTTGACAAAGTGTGACACATGCAAAAAAAAATGCATTAATTAAATCAGGAAATACTTTTTCACAGCACTCTAAGCAGTTCTGTAGATGTAAATCCAAAGAATGTTGTTGACAGCCGAGACCGACATGTGTATTGCGTTTTTAAGTAGCTAAATTGAAAATAATATACTGTACTTGACAGTACGTTACTCATTAATCTACCACACATGTACAGTATTGTTCGTTTTCCTATGTTTTCATTCATAAATAATGTTTTTCTGAGCAGAATGCTGAACCTTTGCATGCGTTCATTTTGTATTTCATCATCGTCTGGTGTCAAAGTTGTAAACTCTGACCTTCATCATCACATCAGGTTTGTTTAGCTATTCATTAGTATATATATATCATTAGTCATTCACGTGACCTCCAGCCCTCAATCTGATTGGTTTGAGATGTATTGCCTGCCAACTAACAGGGATCTTTACTGGGTTTATTATGGGGTTTATTTCTATTGATTGCATGATGTAAGATACACCGGTGTTAATGCACCTGCTTAAAAAAATAAAAAATAAAATAAAAAAAAAGGGTACATGCACAACTGATTTGTTTTAAACATTGTCGCAAGTTGTATTGTCTGTTCACCCACACTCTGTAAACCTGGCTACAGCAACGTTGTCTTAGTGCAACTGATTTCCGTTTTGATCATCATAAACCTAGTCATGAGGAATTCTGAATAATACTCTAATAGCTAATAAAAGTTTATGGTTTAAAAAAAAAATAATAATAAACAAATAGCTTTATTTCAATCCAGTGGAATCACTCTCTGTGACTGTACGTATCACTGAGAACTCGAGACAGCGATTTCTACTTCATTGTACACAATTCTGCTTTCTGCAATTCTGGTCCACATAAATACACACATACAGTATACAGTATATGGTCACGTGATCAGATGATAACTGCTTGGCAGTCATTTGAACCACACAGACATGGTACCTCATGCTTGGGATCGCTTCCTGTTTTATAGGAATAATTCCAGGTCAGCTCAGTCCCTGCCCTGATTGGCCTGTAAAACAAAAACAAACAAGTCACATCAGGGGTGTGTCTTAGAAATTGAGTGTTTAGCTACTGAACTGAGACAGATGTACCGAGTTTTAATATCATGCATGTAAATCCAAAGATCCAGATGTGTTGCATCACTTATATCTAATGACTTATATATCGCATCCATTAGCATTTCCTTTTTTTTTTTTTTTTTTTTTTTTTAAATGTAGACAATTCCCAACCGTCGTTAGAGCACTCCACATCAAGGCTACAACCAACAACAAAAGAGTTTCCAAGGTTACCACTTATTTCCTCTGAGACATGTGACGCCAGCCAGCCGCATCTTTTCATCTTTTACAACCCGAGTACCAGAGGTGGAAAGTAACGAATTACTTTTTAATTTTATCTACTTTTTAAAGTAATCTGTATTTTACTGAAGTATGTTTTTGTTTAAAGTATTGTACTTCGCTACATTTGAAATCATACTTGCTTCTGAATTAAAAAAATAAATAAATAAAATAATAATAAAACATAATGCAACGGGGGAGGGGAAAAAATTGCACTCCGGAAACCCCTGCACTGATTGATTGATGGGCTTCGAGAACAAACGTGCAAAATTCTGAGCTCTTTTTTCCCCCCGGCTATCAGAGCGTCACACCATATTTAAGCGACGACTTTGATTTCAAGCCCAAGAAAGCCAACAGCTTTATCATGCAAAGGTGTGTTCCTTCAAATAATAAACAACTAGTTTGAGATTTATATCCGCTCATCTTTTTTGAACTACAATAGAATCCTCCCATCCCACCCCCACTGTTAAAAAAGTAACTCTGACTCAGTTTACTCGGAGTAAATTTTTAATGAGCTACTTTTTACTTTAGATTTTTATAAATGGTAACTTTACTTGTACTCCAGTAACATTTCACTGAAGTAACAGTGCTTGTACTTGAATACAAAAGTTTATTACTCTTTCCACCTCTTCCGAGTACTGCGCCTCTGTAGAACTTACTTGCATGTAAAGAAAGCAATTACTGGGAATTTGGGATCGTGGGTATCAACGAAGACATTCTGGACAAAGAGGTTGGGATTGCAGCTGTGCTGTAAAATCAGACAGACGTACTGTAACGTTAGAACAAAAACTTCTGTCTATTTAAAATCTGTTTAGTTCTGCGGAAACGGCAGTTATACTTTTATACTTACATTAATAAACCGTGCCACGTTTCCTTTTTTTGAAGCATCGATATAATACATTTTCTCCAGACGTGCCACGTTCCCTCCTGCCTTAGGCACCATTTGATCTCGGGCAATGTTTGGCTTCTTTTCCTTCCCAAAGTTTTCCTTGTCATCTAACCTGAGTCTCTTCCTCACCACCTCTTCATTGTGCTCCTCTTTGATTTCTACACATGTAAGTAAATATATAGGAATGTAAAAATTAACAACACTTTTATCAGACTTTATGAGTATATATATGACTCACATATAGATTACCTTACCTGTGTGGTCAGGATTAGGTGATGAGCACGTGTTGAATTTTTCCGGGTTATCCTAAAAAAAAAAAATAAATAAAAAAATAATAAATAAAAAAAATAGCATTTAGAAAAACAATCTCGTTTACAATTCTGCACTGGGTTTTCTTACCCAAAAATTTATTAAACCTTTTTTTTCTTCTCATTTTTATGCGGCATCATTGAAAATCGTACTGAATGTAAAGAAATAAAATAAATCAAGAATTACTTCAAAGGTAAAACAAAACCAGCAGGACTAGTTTTATGTTGAAGGCGACTGCTGCATTGAGGGTTAAAGGGATTTCAGATTCATAAAGTCTAAATTTTTTGAAGTACAGTAGAGCTGTCCAATTTAAACAGTATGTTTAATCGATAAATTTGTTTTTTTTTCTTTTCAATTCAAAACCGATACACACTTTTCATAGCATAACCTTTTTTAAAACCTTTGAAAAACATTAAATGGATATAAACTGCAATCAAAAATATATTACTGTATATATTTTACACAAAACAGAAACTGCTTTCATCTTCTGGAAGCAAACGCTCCTTTGTTTTCGGACAGGGGTAGCACAGATGGGTAAGGGATTGGACTAGTGATCAGAAGGGCCCAGGTTCAAACACCACCACCAAGTTGCTAATTAACCCTTAACTGCTCAGATGTATAGAGAGATAAAATGTAAGTCGCCCTGGATAAGGGCTTCTGCCAAATGCCGTTGGTGCATTACTACTGGACTGGAGTGTAGAGCAGAAGATTGAAAGGGAAAAAAAAAAAAAAAAGATTAATGCTTTGTACGAGATGTGACAAGTTACATGTTACAGGTAATCATTTTAGTGTTTAGTAGATATTTTACTAATACATAAAAATTTGTAAGAAATACAGCTATTGGAGATTTTATGGCAAGACTGCTTAAGCAATATTGCATCAGCATGATATTCATCATGATATACTGATATTCAGTACTGTGAGTGATATTCTTTATTAATTATAATTTTTTTTATTATTAATATTATTATTATTATTATTATTATTATTATTATTATTATAATGGCAGGAATTTGTGCTCATTTCTGCTTCATCAGTGGAAATAGTTTTTTGTAGCACACATACACTCTGAGAACGCCTCCGGTCCCATCAACAGGTCAAGTCTTAGCCGTGGTAACTCACCGAGCGCTCCAGCTGCTCCCTCTGTCCGTCCAGCAGTGCAGAGGGCTGGTCTGACGACCTCTGGATCACAGGAACATAAAGAGGTGGAAACTTGTCCAGTGTCTCACTGACTGTTTTCTTCTGCCCTGAGGGAAGCGTCCACTCCTCCACCACCTCCACCTCATCATCCGACATCTGCTGCTCCTTCAGGTTTTTAGAGAGAAGGGGCTCCTCGACGCTGCGCCCGAGTCTGAGGACGACGCCTAGGACGCGATGCAAAAATACGTTCGCTAAAACTCAAGAGTCAAAGCGAAATGATGATTTAAAGGGAAATATGGTTACCTGCGTAAGTACAGACAAAGGTGCCCTGGTCGAGGTCGTCACGGCAACGCACGCCCCATCCTTTTTCATTGGTGCGAAACACCTGCAGGCGGACGCGGAGTCCATGCTGGACCACGCGATTCTGACAGCTGCTTTTCCGGCACCCGCACCACGGACCGCACTCGTAGAGCCTGGCAAGATGTCGGTTAAAAACGTTATACAAAGCACCGTTTCAAGTGGGCATCATTTCTGGGTCATTCAGCACATTAAGGTCATCAGCTGACTTCTAAGACTTTTACTGCCACATAATGTTGCTGAGCCTCGAACTGAGCAACTCGAACAACCCCAGATCATAACACTGTCTACAGAGGCTTGTACAAGTGGTCACTATGAATCATTAAATCATTACCACTACCTCAACACTACAAAAGTACTGAAACATGTTACGTTGTTGTATTTGTCACTCTGGAGCTCTTTGTTTGCACATTTGCACTTTGTTGTCTGTTGTCTATTTTTTGTATAGAAGTAGTTTTAGGTTCACTTAAAAAATAAAAAATGTAAATCTGTCCTATCTGAGCTAGTCAGCTAATTAGGTCCCTTAGTTAGCGAGCTGGTTCCGGTAGAGTTGTGTTGTTAATTTATGTTGTTGCATGCATGTAACACCTTGGTCCTGGAGGAACGTTGTTTCGTTTTACTGTGTACTGAACTATATATGGTGGGAATGACAATAAAAGCCGACTTGACTTGACTTGAATGATGGGTGCATCGCTTCATGTACTTCACTTCTTACCCTGACGCTCTGGAACAGAATCTGGACTCATTAGACCACATGACCTTTAAAGTCAAATCTTTACACTCCCTAGCAAATTTAAGCCTTTTGTCTGATTAATCTCATTAACAAGTGGCCACACGGCTGTTTAGTCCCAATCCAGTGATTCTTGGGTTTTTAATGATTTTACTTATGAGTTTTTTTTTCCCCCTGACCACATTTCTTCAACAAAAGTTGACTGCACTATCCTTCCAGGTTTTGATAATGTGTTGAAGGGTTCTTAACCCAGTTCCAGTCATTTAAAATCTCACTAGTTGTTGTCTTTGCTTGATACAGCCCAATAATTTGACTGTTAGTGGGCTTAGTCTAGATTTTGACCCTGGTTATATTATTACTTTAAGCCTGTTTATTTATCCAGTCAGGTTTTAACATCACTGTTGAAACTTTAAGCAAAAAAAACAAAAAACCTCCTTTTCATTTGCTCTTGCAAAACATATGATGAGAAAAGGGGAAGCACTTGAGGGGGCCGCTGCGTTTTAAAACGTCAAGGTGGCACCGTATTTGCCAATTTCATGATAGACCTATCTGCCGCTTCGGTCACTAATCTACTGAATTAAAACCAAAAAAACCTTTAAACAAAAACAAACCACCTTTAATGTAATACTTATACCTGATCATATCAGTTCTGAATTTATAAAGCCACATAAGAAAAATGCTTTTGCATTATTGCATGAACAGCACTTCATGTTCTTACCCTGTGGACACGGGCTCGTGTAGCCGGTGGTGACTATAAAGCTGGTCTGGCTGTGCACCGGCCTTTAGGGACAGCTGAAGACACGAACAGCTGGAACTGTCCGTGCATCCGTTGTCGCAGTCACAGCAGGTCAGGAAAAACGGTGCCTTGCTTAAAAAACAGCCGTGAGGCCAGCGATCCTTGCGATAGCGAAATTCTTTTGGCCGTACCCCATCCAAGTCATTACACAGAGTAACCGGGACAGCCTCCGTCCCGCGGCTAATGTCCCTCTCAAAAATACTGGTTGTGGGAAGAGGTGAAGCGGGAGCGAGCGGCCTCGGCTGAGCCTGCCGCTCGGGCAGTACCTGAGGATTGAAGCTGAAGTTGGTCTGCTGCAGGACACCAAGGCTTTTAGTCTGCTGTAGGAACTGATACACGTCATCCATGCAGCACAAGCTCCGCCCACACGGAGCTTTATAGAGCACGTCCGAGTCCAACACCTCTTGTAGTGAAAAGTTGAGCGGCTTGGCACACTGACGCTGGAAGTGGCAGAGAAAAGGCACTCGCAAGGGGTTGTGGCCGAGGAACTGATCAGAGTGAGACGGGAGGTTAGGGAGGCAGGCGGGGCTGCAGTTGTGCTCCTGATAGGAAAGTTGGACAGGCGACACGGGGCCCAACTGGTCCTCAGAAAAAAAACTGGATGGCGAGAGCAGCATCATATAGTCATAGGTTTCTAACTTCCCTGATAACATAGCGTCGTTCCTGCCTGAGGAAGACATCTGACTGTTGTCTGAACCCGACTCTGGATTCCTTTAAAAAAATAATAATAATAATTTAATTAGAAAAATTCTCTGGAAAAGCAGCAAAAGAAAATGATGTATGAAAAAGAAAAGAAAAAACCCACCCTGATGCATCGTCATTTAATACGTCTTCCGAGACAGGCAAATGCTTCATTTTCAGTATAGTGCAGTGCGAGTCTGATACAGACACTGTCAGGATATCTGGAAGAAAACACGCTGGTGTAAAAGCTGAGGTAAAGGGAACCACCTATGTACATGTTCGTTTAGAAAGAAGCAGAAGTAAAATCTTTCTGGAGGATAGTGACCAACCTGGTCCTGGCATGTTTTCCCTCAATATTTCCTATATCTCTTTAACTCAAACAATAAATACTTTTGAGTAAATAACTATAAGCCTGTTTTTTCTCCCAGCACCAATGTGTTAGTTTTAAGCGTAAACAGTGTGACAAATTTAGAGTGAAATTAAGGAAGTGCCTTATTAACCTTAACACTCAATGTGACTCTTTGAAACAAAGCAGTTGTATTGAAATAAGTGAATATATAAGGGGCAAAAGGAATATGTGTATAAATATAAATGTATAAATTTAGAGCTTATGCAGTCATACGAAGGTCAATATAAGCAAACTTTAAATTCAGGAAGTAAAATGTAAAGTAAATAAAAAGAGAAAGGAAAGTGAGTAATCATGAATCATCATAATTTTTTTTATTACAAATTAACTACATGTGCATGTGAAACCTTAAAATGATAAAACATTACACCAAACTCAATTCTCATCAAACTGAGTCTCAAGAATGAAAGTGAAAGTACAAGAGAAAAAAAAATATACAAGTAAACGGAAGTGAAAGAAGTCAGCAGTAGTTAGGACATTTTCTGCATGCACACTCATGAGCGCACGAGTGTTTTTTTTTTTACTTTATCAGTTGAAAACTTTTATCTTAACTCTCCAGCACAGAATTACAAAAAGGTATTTTACAAGATCAGGATGGCGAAAAAGGAAACTTGAGGAATAATGTGAATATTTACATATTTCTGAAGGATAATACCTTCACCGATCAGCACCTCCTCAATGGTCTCAGTCTTCAAAGCTGCAGTCAGTGACACCTCCGACTCCAAAATAATGTTCATGCCTTGAATGTAGCCTGAGAAAAAAAAAAACCAATAGCCCTTACATATTACACACACTGCTTCATGAATAATAAATAAATACATTTAGATTATTAAAAAAAAGAAAAAGAAAGATTAAATGTTAACTGTTGTCACAAGATTTTTTTTTTGAAAGACTATACAGTATGACCACAGTTTGTGAACTCCTGAACAGGATTAAGTGATTATAAACAGTCAGTGAGAGTGTCAGTTAGTCAATGAAGAAGTGTGTTTCAATTGAGAAGAAGAGTCAATGAGAGACTCGCTGTGAGAGTAAATGAGTGACTGAGTCTTTTGATGACTCAGTGGGCTGGTCAGGAGGTGACTCGGTCAGTGAGTTGGTCAATCGGTCTGTGACTCTGTGACTCAGTGAGCAGTTAAAAGGGTTGATTGAGTAAGTCAGTGAGGAACTGAATCAGTCAGGGAGTCAGTAAATTAATGAATAAGTCAATGTGTGACTGAATCAGTCAGACAGTTACTGACTCAGTAATGAGAGGGTGAGTCAGTGAGTCAATCAGTCAGTGAGGAATTGAGTCAGCCAGGGTGTCAGTAAATGAGTCAGTGAGTTACTGGATCAGTGACTGAAATTGTCTCTCATTCACTCATTGATTCTCCTTTTCAGAAATGAATCAGCGCGTGAGTGAGTGCGTGAGCGAGCGAGTCAGTGAGCGTCCGCATGAGTGAGTGAGTGAGTGAGTCAGCGCATGAGTGAGTGAGTGAGTGAGTAATTCGTGAGTGAATCAGTGACTAAATGACCATATGCAATTTAATTTTGCTTTTAGTCAGTCAGTCAGTCAGTGAGCTGGTCATTGAGTCACAGAGCAGGTCCGTCAGTGAGTGAATGAATAAACCTATCCACTTTTAACTCCTTAATACCTTACTGTGTAACTAAACGGGCTAAAAAGACAAATCCAGGAGAGAAGCAGTGCTGGAAATGACAACACACATGATCAGTACAGAGCTACATCATGACTAAGTGAGCGGTGTGTGTGGGTGTGTGTTGTGGTGTGTCTTGTTTTGTTCACCTTTATCCGTGGCTGTTTTGGTTTTAATAGCTTCTCTCAGACACAGCAGAAACTCCGACAACTCCTCGAAAGCCAAGTCCACGTTCACCTGGGACCAGAAAGTCCTCGCTCTCTCTGTAAAACAAGTCACAGCAGCTTTTAGCTTTAGAGTTCAGTAACACCACAGACACCACAGACACCCTGAGGACTGGAGGAGGAAGAGGGAGTTTACCAGCCGACAGCTCCATGATCAGAGAGAGATGCTGCAGTCAATCAAACCCTGAGCCTTTTAGCCTTCAGATAAACATACACACAAGGGCTGGGGACACACAAGCTCCGTCCACAAGGAAACTAACGGCCAAAATACAGCTTCTTAACACGCGCGGTCAATTTAAAAAAAAAAAAAAAAAAACCGTCATTAAATTAGTCCAACTAGCCGATGCTAACTAGCTGTGCATCAAAAACACTGTTTAAATAAATAAATAAATCCGTGTGTTGCCTTTAAAACATCATGAAAACATCCCCAACGTGCAGCTACGACTATCCGCTCTAAATGCAACTGCTATTAGTAATAAAAACATCATTATTTCATATCAGTTTGCTCAGTCCTGTCTGCAGCTCGCTGCACACTTTAATACGAAAATCTCCCACAATGCTGCTCTTTTCATTTAGGTCCCATTGTCGCGTCAGACGGAAGCAATCGACCGCCGAGGCAGACAGCGAGTACCGAGCAATGGATGTGCGCTCAAGTCGAACCAGGACTCGTGATACTGATAATTATGAGTGATAATTTGTCACCAACTTGCATAAGAGACACGCCTCGCATCTGTGGGAACTGTTCACACAATCATTTATCAACGCCACTTATTGTCATGTACGGTCCTAACCTCATCCCGAGTAATTTCCACATTTTTGGGACATTAGAGGAGTTCCTGAGAGGCCAGCGTTTCAGACATGAAGCAGACAGGCAGTCCGATCATGGCTCCGGCATACTGAGAAAACTTTTTACCTTGATGGTGCATTAGTGTAGCAGGGGAAGATATAGAGAAACCAGAGGGTACCCGTGACCCCGCTTTCAGATCCGTGCTACCTTTACCTGACATACCCTTTTTGTCTGGTTACAGTCGAGTATATAAAGAGAGAAATAGAGATAGTTTTTACTCTCATAATTGTCTTTCTGATTATAATCCCCTGCTACGTTAATGCACTACGCTATGTTGCTTAACGTCGGAAACACTGGCCTCCCAGGAACTCTTTTAATGCCCCAAGCATGTCGAGTGAGGTCCGGACTATACGGGGGATGTGGCATTAACTCCCAGCTGAGTTCTTGTATCTCAATAAATGTTCACGACAACAACTGCAGTGGGCTCTGAGCTACCTCAGCCGGGATCATCACTCACGGACGTACAGCATTGTTTAAAACATTCGGCCCATTTTCATTTTTACTGCAGCTAAGAGTCTCATCACGGTATAGTGCTTGACATCTTCTGTAAAAGTCAATCAGTTTTACGGACTGATTCACCAGAATGTTCATCACAAGTCCCGGTTTGACTTGAACATCCCTCGTAATAGGAGATGTTTAAACATTATGACTTTGATACTTTGATAAAACTACACATAGCGTTTGAGTAATATATGTATATTGGAAATGGCTCGACTTCAGCTAACAAATGTTCCTATTAAAGCGTATGTGGAACAGACCAGGCTGCATCACTGCAACTGACTTGTAATACACTTCATAATTTAGAATTTAAATCAGTGGAAATTCAAAGCTCAGGATTATACCATCTGTAGTAACAGATGAAAAGGCTGTTTTGCATTGGTTATTTTTTATAATAAAAAGTATCATATAATGCAGATGTTAAGGCTACATGTTAACATTTGAAGCAGATTCCAAAATTTCTGTGAATCTTTCTGATACGTAAGGACCAAAATATGACTGTGAATGCTGTTATAGGAAAATAATCAATGTCTAGATGGTGGGATGGTGTTTTTCTATAACAGCATGTATCAAAATGTTTTTTCCCCTCTCTTTTTCTGAGATACATCATGTTTAGCTGTTGATATTTACAATAAGCCTACATTTAAAGGTCCCATAATTAGCCCATAATTTCTTTAACAAGTCTCAGGTAACAGGTCTCAGAGCTCCTCCAATGTGTGTCTCTTAATACTCCAGCTGAAATACTCTCAAATAATGCATTTTTATGTGCCTTAATCCTTGGCTGTTTCACTCCTCCAGACCTGGCTCAACAACAAGCCAGATGTGTTGTAGGGTTGGGGGGGGGGGGGCCTACCCTTCTTATATGAGGTCATATTAGGGGGGAAATCTAATTGGCTTGTTTTGACCCTGGTCAATACAAAAATAACGAACAAAAGAACAAAAAGCTGGGATTGTTTTCTTTTTTATGTTTTTGTTTATGCAAAGAAATTGGAGATGCATCTGAATGTCTAAAAATGACAGAAAATTAATTTTGCATAATAACATTGGTTTTGTTAATT
>JAOVVA010000028.1:4646113-4663802 GCA_028565275.1 Leiocassis micropogon | reverse complement strand
GCACAGTCGGCTCCATACCGCCCGGCTGGACACGCTGTCACCACCGGGACACACACCAGACACTTGTCATCCCACACAAAAATGTCTTACTAATTAATTTGCTGTCACCAGCGCAGTTTCAGATGGACTCACTGATGTTGCAGCCTGCGCCGATAAATCCTGCTGGACATTCACAGGCTCCAGTGGAAGGAATGCACCTCCCTCCGTTTTCACACTGGCACTCGCTTTCACAATTTGGACCATAACGACCCTCTCCACAAACTATTTAAATTACATTTAAACAAAAGAATTACATTTTGTGTTCCAATACTTTTGAGGGGAGTGGTTCTACGTCTTTTAATAGTTACTGATTGCCAGGAATGTTTAAAAACGCTTTAAATGTGCATATCTGATACAAAACACGTTCAAGTCAAACTGGGACTTGTGATCAAATTTCTTGTGAATGAAGGCATAAAACTGATTGACATTTGCACAGTACGGTCACGGGGCTCTTAAAGAAAGTAGTTTTTAAAGAAACCCATACGTCCATGAATGACGATCCCGGACAGTCAGCAAATAGAACGTCTGATCCTAAAAAATTGATTGCATTACTTGTCACCAACTTGCAGAAGAGACGCATCTGACATCTGACAAAGGAAGCGGCTATTTTGGACATGAAGCCGGCAGTCCGATCGTGGCTCCGGCGTACTTAGAAAACCTTCTACCTTTGTGGTATCCAAGCACTAGTGAATCACTAGTGCCTTAGTGTATTATAGTGGATTATATAGTGAAATAAAGATTTTGCTCTTATAATTGTGTTCTGTTACTCTGTATAATCAAAAGTCCCAGTTTGGCTTGAACGCCCCTCATGCATATAGAGGTATTTAAAACTTGATTTGATAAATATATTTCATGAACTAATTTCATTCATGGCATTTCAGCGCCACTGTTCCTAAGAAGATCTGAAGCTAGCCAGATGTTGCTGCATCGCTATCGGCGTGCCAACTCATTCATGGAGGAGCTGAGACTAGGAAATCTGGAGAGGGAGTGTGTGGAGGAGAAATGCTCATACGAGGAGGCCAAGGAGATCTTCTCAGGGCCTGAGCAATTGGTGGGCTAAGCTTATATAATCAACCCTGCTGAGAGCTTGGCATGGGGGGTTCACAGCTTGACCACTTCAGCCTGTGTTATTACAGCTGCTAGCTAGCCAGACCAAGCAAAGGAATTTTCCAGGCCATGTCTTGTGTAGCATAACACCACTGAGACTAAAGGAATTGAGTGAAATATGTAAAATGTTTTTAAATTAGTTTTGCTTTTTTTTCAGGAGGAGTTCTGGAAGAAGTACGTAGGTATTGTAGTACATTACCAGTTGGGAAAAGTTAATAAAATGAGATCTACATGTGTCTGGTTTGAATTGGACTGGCTCTGTTATCATTTCTGCAGAAGTGGACCACTGTCAACCTGGAACATGTGCCAACGGGGCCACTTGTGTCAGTCAGGGGAACACTTATATCTGTATATGTCCACCTAAATTCCAGGGACGGCATTGCGACAAAGGTAACACAGTACGAACAAATCACGTCTCTGTACTGACTACCAGGTACTTTAAATCAAAACTCATAACAGTGTCGTCGGTGACCCGACAGAAACGCTTCCGCAGACTTTTTACGACTGTCTGTATAAGAACGGAGGATGTGATCACTTCTGCACAGAGACAGAAGATTCAGTCCCTCGATGTCACTGTGCTACTGGTTACAAATTGGCGCCTGATAACAGATCGTGTGTGTCGCAAGGTGGGTTTTGGTGTCATTGAAATGAGGATAAGGTGTGTAAATCCTTATATATCATCTGACCCAATAGCAATAACATTTTTAAAATAACCTTTTTTTTTTTTTTTCCTTAGTACCCTTTCCATGTGGAAAACCGGTGGCGGTACAAATTGGGCCTAGGATTGTTAAAGGACAAGTGTGCCCTAAAGGACAGTGTCCTTGGCAGGTACAGTAAGTGGTTTGATTTTGGATACTGAAAAGAAATTTTAAAGAAAGGTTTTTGTCGCGGCGGCACGGTGGTGTAGTGGTTAGCACTGTCACCTTGCACCTCCAGGGTCCGGGTTCGTTTCCCGGCCCGGCTCGATTCATGTCTCTGTGTGCATGGAGTTTGAATGTTCTCCCCATGCTTGGTGGGTTTCCTCCGGGTACTCAGGTTTACTCCTACAGGTTAGGCTAATTGGCGTTCCCAAATTGCCCGTTATGTATGCCCTGCGATGGATTCGCACCCTGTCCAGGGTGTACCCTGCCTTGTGCCCTAAGCCTCCTGGGATAGGCTCCAGGTCCCCGTGACCCTAAATACAGGATGAAGCGGTATAGAAGATGAGTGAGTGAGTTTTTGTTGCCTGGGTCCAGGTTCTATTCCCGCCTCGGGTCTCTGTGTGTATGGAGTTTGCTTGTCCCCCACTTAAAAAGTGGGTCTCCTCCGGGTACTCCAGTTTCCTCCCACAGTCCAAAGACATGCAGATTGGGCTAATTGGCGTTCCCAAATTGTCCAGTGTGTGAATGAGAATGTAAGTGTATGTGTACGGTATGTGTGTGTGCCCTTTGATGGATTGGCACCCCTCATACCCCTGTGACCCTGTATACAGAATAAAGCATTATAGATGATGAGTGAATGAGTGAGTGAGTGAATAAGTCCAAGTGCTCTATAAAAAGTTCATGTACATCCTTTGAGTATTTCTATTCTCTGCTCTTTTATGTATTTAAGGCATTACTTATGTATGCTGGTGCATATAAGTGTGGAGGAGTTATTCTAAACAATGAGTGGATCCTAACAGGAGCTCACTGCGTCTGGCAGTTAGACTCATCCCAACTACAAGTGACAGTAGGTAAGAATTTTCAAGAATTTTAATAAACTAATCCTTCATAGATTTAGCTCCCTTTCTTTACATAGGAGAACGTAGTACACTATATGGGAAAAAAAAGTATTTGGCCAAACGTGCAATTGTACAGACATTGTACCCAAATACTTACAGTTCAATATGGAGTTGGTCCTCCTTTTGAAGCCACTGTATAACAGCTTCCACTCTTCATGGAAGGCTGTCCACAAGATTTTGGAGTGTTTCTGTGGGAATTCGTGTCCATTCATTCTGTAAAGCATTTATACGGTCAGGCGCTGATGTTGGACGAGAAGGTCCGGCTCGCAGTCTCCCAAAAGTACTCGATGGGGTTGAGATCAGGGCTCTGTGTTAGGGCCAGTCAAGTTTTTCCACAATGAACTCATCAAACCATGTCTTTATAGTGTTTGCTTTGTGCATAGGGACACAGTTATGTTGGAATAGAAAAGGGTCTTCACCAAACTTGTCCATGATGTCTTGATATGCTGAAGCATTAAGATTGGAGATAAAGGGTCTGATTGAAACACTTGAATTCAACACTTACCAAGCTTGGCCAAATACAGTACTTTTGTCCATATAGTGTATATCACAGACTAACATTAACTCTTAACTTAATATTTTCTTTCAGGTGAACACAACCTTGCTGTAATAGAGGACACGGAGCAGACTAGAAGCGTGTCCAAAATATTAATCCATCCTCTCTATAACCACACGATCACTGACGCTGACATTGCACTTCTACGCCTGCACGAGAACATAACACTAGGCAAATACGTCATACCCATTTGCCTTCCTCCTGCACGAGGCACGTTTTTCCGCACGCTAAGCACGGTGCGCAACTCTGTTGTGAGCGGTTGGGGCCGGCTCTCTCAGCACGGACCTCAGCCCGATGTGCTCCAGCGACTACAAGTACCCCGGGTGCCACTCGAGGAGTGCCGGGCGCACTCGGGTCTGAACCTGACCAACAACATGCTGTGTGCTGGCTTTAAGGAAGGAAAACGTGATTCCTGTCAAGGGGACAGTGGAGGGCCACTGGTCACCCAGTACAACAAAATATGGTTTTTGACTGGTATAGTGAGCTGGGGCAAAGGCTGTGCCCGCGCAGACATGTACGGCATCTATACTCGTGTAGCAATATTTGTGGAGTGGATCATGAACACAATGGCTACAGAATAATTTGGGGGAAACTACTGTATTAAAAGCAACATCTTAAAAAATTAATTTGGTGATGTAAAAATGAATGTAGACTGTACTGATAATTAGCTTCAATGTAAAACATTGTACTTTCATATGTATATGAAGAATTGTAAATTCAACTTGTACAACCACTAATAAAATAAATGTAGTTATTAGATACTTCACGCTATTATATCGGACTTGTATTAGTGTTTACCTTGTGGTTAGTTTGATCAATTCTGCCTTTGAGCTTCAAAGTTTTACTCCTGGAGGCAGGCTTTTATGCTCTCATGTGGACAGTCTCCAGACTTTGGACTCTTCAGCCGTAGAGAGACGAAAAGTCTTACAGAACGTCAGCTACTATCCAAAATGCGACTCATATTTCTACTCTCTCTGGTCATGAGCTTATGTTGCTGCCACTTTGCTTCAGGTAAAAATGATCAAACTACAATACACAGACAGATTAGACAAAATTTATTAAAACATACGGTATGTATCTAGAGTTACGGTAAGTGAGATCCTCGTATCCGTGTATGCATGAAGGTTATACCGTGCTCGCGGTTATTTACTTTATATACACAAATATGCGTGTGTATTGTACATGGGCCCGTTTACGTTGTAGTGTTTATAAGGAGGAAGGTGGCTCACGAAGTCCTGACCCGTATTAAGCGGGCAAACTCTGGTTGGTTTGAGGAACTGAAGGTGGGCGATCTGGAGAGAGAGTGCATAGAGGAGACATGCTCTTATGAGGAGGCCAGGGAGGTGTTTGAACACACAGAAGCAACGGTCAGTATTTTAAACACACATGCAAATGACGTAGCAGGCTGTAGTAGTTGTTCTAATGATTTTGAGTATTTCGTTTGAAACCCAGTGAAATTCTTGTCATTCTTAGATCCTCAGGATATTATAAAGCTCAGCCATTATTTGAAATTTCTAATTTATTGTAAAAAAAAAAAATTCCAATAATTTAGCCATCAGTCATTTATTTTGCTGTTCTTTTTTAAAAAAAAGTTTATAAACATATTTATACTCATGGATTGTGCCGTATAGAGTGACATATCCTAATTAGAATACAAAATATGATATATGATGAACTGAATTTTAGTTCGTTTTATCCAACTACCCAAATGGTTGTTTTCAGTTGTTTCAATGACCAAATGAATAATAATAAAAAGCTCATTTTAAGAGTTCTACATTTTCATTCTCAAATTCCGGTAATGGTAAAATTTACCCTTTATAAAAGTAATGATAACTTTTGTCCTACCTGACATATCCGAAAACCAAAATACAGTATAATGTCTGAAGCCTCCCTGTTAACACACACTGGAATATAAGCACTATTCCATATAAGCGCATAGCTTTTGAGTTTTAAGGGTTAAATGTTACGTGATAAAATAATTAACAATCCCATTATGGTTTGTCTATTGTCTTTTAACCCAATTGTTAGTGCACAACTGTAATCAGGCCGTACAAAGTGAACATTAATGCTAAATGCTCCGAACAGCTGGAATTTACTTGTTCAATATTTACTTTGATTCACTATAGAATGAATTCTGGAACAACTACAATGGTAACGGTAAGGAACATTTCAATAATGAAAATTCCATAACTTTCAAATGAATGCTTTTTATGAATTGAGTTTGAATAGACTTTTTTGCTCTTTTTTTCTTTTCTTTTTTTAGTTAAAAACCTCTGTCTCACAAACCCATGTGAGAACAATGGCACCTGTACACAGATGAAAGAATCGTATGCATGCCTGTGTAAAGCAGGTTTTTACGGGCGAAACTGTGAGCATGGTAAAATCAACTTTTTCTTACTTGCTGTATGTGAAAACAGATTAGGTAGTCTGCAAAAGTCTTGATCAACCAAATGAATCAATTAAATCGAATTAAATTATGCAGATTAAATTAAAGAAATGGAAGCAATTTTTTTACTTGCACCTAAAGGTACAATTATAAAATTGGTTGTTTACAGCAACCTCATTTCCCCTCTCGTCTGTTCCAACCACTCTGCATTCACCATCACCAGTATACTAATCACCGACCTGATCATCTGCCATCATCTGCACCTGTTTCTCACTGGTCCACGCCCTAAGTTAGAAGGTTCTAATGCTTGAATAATTCATAGGACACTGAATGGCTTAACAAGCAAAACACATCCCTCTAAAGCTGCTCAGGTACAGGGATTGGACTGAAAATGGGAGCCAACAACTTGCCAAAAATTTGAGAAAAATCCTTCAGGAGGCCTGAAAAACTGTTCCTCAAGAATACACTAAAATATATGAAAAAGTCTGGCTCTTTGGATGCAAATTCTGAATAAATGATGAGTGGGTCAATACTTTTGCACAGTACTGTATTTCACATTAACCTGTTTTCACTATATGATTCCACAGGTTGCAGGTTTTGCAGTTTAAAAGACTGTATTCATTTAAAAAGTGAAACCACTGAGGTTTGAACCTTTTTTAAAAGCTTTTGATTTTGCTTGTTTTTCCCCAGTGATTAAACTTATTCCTGACTCTTGCCTCGATAAAAATGGGGGATGTGAACATTTTTGTGAGGAGGAAAAAGGGAGACGCAACTGTTCCTGTGCAGACGGGTATTTCCTTGGCCCAGATGAACAAAGCTGTCTGACCCATGGTAAGAAAACCAAAAATTTGTACGCGAGTAATGTTTTAAGTTTTACTCTGTAGCTTTTTGACCACGCTTATTTATCGCGTTTCTTCAGAGACATTTCCTTGTGGTAAAGTGCCACTTCTCAATACCAGCCTCAGTAGCAAAAATGGGGACTCTGACCAAAGGGCTCGAATAGTAGGAGGGGCAGAATGTACTAGAGGACACTGTCCATGGCAGGTAAGTTAAAGCTTGTTAATACAGTAAATCCTATGGATGTACCATATGTGTATATATGTGTAATTTCTGCAAACTATTCCAGACAAGTGTAGTGCATCCAAACCCATGGTCGTTGTTTATCTTGGACATACAGTACAGTAACTCTAACTGTGAAAGCAAAAGTACCAAATAGCTTGTACGACTTTTTACCTCTGCTCCTATGTTCTGCCATGTTTCCTGAGCAAGGAAGGTAAGTTATTACAGTAGGTCTGGTGGCTCTGACATGTAGTGGTCTTATCAGTGCTTGCATGGTAAGGGTCCAACTTCCTCTTAGGGGAAAGAGTACAAATCAATACAAAGTTATTTTGACCGATCACCATTACACTACTATGAAACTATACCTATTCTGTTGACAGTGGTCTTTTTGAGAGAAAGAGTATGAAAATCATACTATATAGCCTTTGTTGTCTAGATCTCAACCTACCTGAAGAACTTTTGGATACCACCATCATCATAACACCCACCGAGAAATATTATTTTAAAAGAATAACAGTGGCCCTTTCAGTATAGTTTTAGGAACAGGTAGATTTTTTTTGCCTAGGTGTATTTGTGCCACCTCCATCCGTCCATCTATTCAAGCTGACATTGCTAAGGGATGCCTGGCTACAAAGACCTATGACTTCGTACTGTACCAGTGGCTACTGTTGTAAGGAAAGATACAGTACTGTGCAATAGTCTGTGTTTTTTTAGTACAAACTTACTTTTGGATTTTATCATTTTGGCCCAACAGTGACAGCTTGGTAGGTTTTGAACCTGCGAGCTTCCAATTAGTAGTCCAATATTTTTACCACTGAACTACCCAAAACCTATGTTGTGATTGGATTTCCCAAGACATATTCCAATACCATGAGCTACAGTAACTGTACCCATACATGTTTCATGTGTCTATTTCTATATTTATTATCATCGCCTGTACCGCTTTATTCTGTATACATTGTCGCAGAGGGACTGATCCCAATTCCAGGAGACTTAGGGCACGAAGTGGGGTACACCCAATGTACCAATAGGTGCCAATCCATTACAGAACACATACAACACCTCGCAATTTGGGAATGCCAATTAGCCTAATCTGCATGTCCTTGGACTGTGGGAGATAACCACAGTACCTGGAAGAAACCAATTAAGCAGGGGGAGAACATGCAAACTCCATGCAAACAGACAGGGATCGAACCCGGAACTTGGAGGTGCAAGGCGACAGTGCTAACCACTTAGCTACCGGGCCGCCATTATTTCAATATTCTGTCATTAATTCAATTATTCTGTGATTTTAGGTTACCGCTAATCCTAGGCATGAACATGAACATTGGAAGCTATCTGAAGGGGGTTTCAAATCCATTATTGTTACAGTAATTGTTCCTCATTCATGAGCAGAACGAGACAATTTAATGTCATACTGATACAAAATAAAAATTCCTCATCAGGTCCTGCTAATGTATGGTACAAAGGGGTTCTGTGGCGGTGTGATCTATAAGCCTACATGGATCCTCACAGCCTCTCATTGTTTAGAAAAGACTGAATTGAAGCATCTCAAGATAGTGGCAGGTAAGTTTTGAGTTTTGAGTTCATAGCATGCAGTCTTAGTCAAGGCACCAATTTACACCTTTTTTCATCCAGGTGAACATGACCTTGATTTAAACGAAGGTTCGGAACAAACTATCGAAGTGGAGCAGATTCTTATGCACCCCAATTACGTCTCAGCCACAGCAGATAACGACATCGCCCTCCTCCGTCTCCGCCGTCCTATTGTCTACAGTACATATGCCGTACCCGTGTGCCTCCCTCGCAAGATAATGGCAGAAAGAGAGCTGTGGAGGGTCCGCTACCACACTGTGAGCGGATGGGGACGACGCTCTGAGAGTGGTCCAACATCACGAATTCTCCGGAGGCTCAAAGTGCCACGTATACATACCCAGGACTGTGTTAGGGAAAGCAATGTCGCCTTAACGTTGAACATGTTCTGTGCTGGCTATTTAGAGGGCAAGGAGGACTCATGCAAAGGGGACAGTGGTGGACCACTTGTCACCTCTTTTGGCAACACCACATTTCTCCTGGGCATTGTGAGCTGGGGCAAAGGGTGTGCCCGTCCTGGCCACTACGGCATATACACACGTGTGTCCAATTACCTGGAGTGGATCCACAAGCACACATCAACTCTAAAGTCAACAAATGGGACAGTGGTGGTTAAGTCACTGGGAAAAAATGTCTAGCTGAAAATTTCTTTAATCGATGTTAATTCAGCAATCTTACTTTTGTAATAAAAGTTATTAAACTGTTCAGATGGAAGCTTGGCAGCGTAGACAAGGTGCTGTCAAAAAACGTATGAATTCTTATACTATCTAGTGCTGCTTGGTGCCTGACACATCTAACTTCACATGAGCTTGATTTATTTCTGTTTACACAAGATTGAGAGAATGGAGAATGAGCAGATGTGAAAAGTGTAACCTCAATGCAAAATGGTGAATTGCACAATAAGTTAATTTTCCCATAAACAGTGTAGCAGCACTTTAATACTACCTTTTCATTCTTCTTTCTTTACTAAATATATAATTGACATTTTTATTTTTTACAACTGTTACACCTTCATCTGGGCTTTATATGTGTTAATCTCTTGGTCAGCTTTGTACTATTTTTAAATAAATGAGACCTAATCTAAAGAGCAAGTTAACTAATTTGATCTTTTATATGCACGTGTGAATGTGTCTTGCGAAGTCGGTGTTATGTTGCATCAGTCTATTAGTTTCACTTACAAGTGGTTTTCTTATGGCCACACAGCTGTTAAGTCCCAAATCCTGTGAGTTCTCATCAAATTGTGTACGTATCGAAATGTGCAAGGCACTATAGTTCCACGTTTTGATAATGTGTTAAAGGGTTCTTAACCCAATTTCAGTCAATTTACATCTCCTTAATCTCCCAATATTTTGACCATTCAGTAAAATACCTTTTACAACTGTTACATAATCTAAAGTGCTAGCTAACTAATTTAAACTTTTATGTGCATGTGTGGATGCGCCCAGTGAAGTCAAGTTGAGCATTCAGAGAGAGTTATCTCAGATTCCTTTCGTTATCCAGTGACTAATGTTCAGGGAGGGTTTTCAGAGATGTTCCATGCTGAATGAGAACAAATAAATATTTCTGATTTGCTCATTAAAGAACATACCAAGCTCTACTCTTCAACACCGTACAGTTGGTTCCCCTGAGTGCCTCAAACAGGTATGTTTTAATGGGATTTATATTGCATGATTGTAATGTTTTTTCTGTCTTGCAGGATTAAAAAATACACAAATATGGTCTTGAATCAACATTCACAATTGTAAATGTTTCTAGAAACACTGTGTAAAATTAGGGATTTTGCCATGTGTGAAACCTGTAATACAGTAACTGATGCATATAGTTGTTGATGGCATCATGAAAGAATATTGATATTGTGATAGATTACAAATATTAAAATACATATTCTTTAAAAGTATTAAATTCTAATTAAATTTTTATTTTTTATTTTTAAAACTTTTATTGGTCGCACACAATACACAATCTGACAATATACAATGTTTTTATGACTTAATATAAGTGACATAGAAATAGTTGACATAGAAAAGGAAAAAAATATAAAGAGGTACACGGGCATGACTATATAAGGTACCTATTCCAAGACTCAAGTTATGAAAGGTTGGTTCTGGGAACACTATGAAATGTAATTTATACACATGAACTGTCCACCACAAACGGCATTAAAAGTCTTTGAGATGTTCTGGAGAAGTTTTTATGGACTGGTTTGAATCTCAGGTCATCAATACATGATCTTGGCCAAAAATTATTAAAACTCTGGATGGAAATAAATGTTGCGACATTGAATATATTAGTTGAAACAATGGCATGGTGAATAAATGCCATAATCAGAGGTAAATGTGAAATATTAGTGTGTGTGACTTTTTTATTTTTTTATTTTTGGCTGGGCATGCATGTGACAAATAAAGGCTGTTACTGTTGCTGTTATTATTGAGACACTACAGCATTAATAACTATCATAACTGATATGTAATACAGTACATATTTTGCACACTCACTGTATGTACACTTTATGTACATCTGTTATATAATCGGGATCCTCCTCCCCAGAACCCCCCATTTTCCCCACCATGGTCTTTATTTATTCTGTACAGTTGTTGAATATCGTAAATAAATATATAACCTTTGGTGAATAAAACTGGTTTCTGATTCTGATATGAGGTGTCTAAGCGTTGTGATATTTGCTTCATATCACCCATGCTTGGCACACAGGCTTGTACACTCATAGCTTTGTATAGTCAGTGAGTGTACTTTATCCAAAGCAACAACAAAAAATGCTCTTTTGACCCCCGGATCGACCGCTGAGACGTTTTGTTTATCTCTGGATGACCATCAGTGTGGAGAGTCTAAGGGAAGCAACATGAAGTACCCAACTTTTCTGGCCTTATTTCTTTTTTCTCATGCTGTATCAGGGGCAGGTAAGTCAGTCAAGGAACACATTATTAAAAAAAATTTTTTTAAACAGTCTCATGGGGATTTTTTTTTTTAAATAAATACATTAAATTGTATATACTCTTATCACTGTATCCTGTCAGTGTTCCTGAGGAGAGACGATGCTAGCTCTGTGCTGAAGCGCTTCAGACGCGCCAACTCGGGCTTCCTGGAGGAGGTGAAGGCGGGAAACCTGGAGCGCGAGTGCATCGAGGAGATCTGTGACTACGAGGAAGCGCGCGAGGTGTTCGAGGACGACACCAAAACGGTCAGATTAAGCTGTTAGAGCCAAATTAAAGCACCAAACATCAAACATCTGCATGCACCATACACGCATGACTGTATAATTACGTGTGCGAACCAGCTTGTGCATGTTTATTCTGTTGTTCATTATTATAAGTGATAGTGAAGACTACAGTAGGATGTGTATTTCAGTATTCCGAGTAATAGTCACGTGACAACTCCCAGTCAGTAATAGATGCAGTATTAACTCAGAGACTGTTGAACATTAAAATGTGGTCCAACAAGATGCAAGATGATGATGATAATTGTTATGCGCTAAAATTGCCCCCCCCCCTGCCATGGATTGACCGCTATCGAATATTATATTAGAACATACTTTCATAGGTTTATTATTATCAAATATGATATTACTATTATAATGAACCCTAGGCACGTGACAGCCGTCAAGACTATTAACATAAATTCTTGTATAATGTTTATTTTGTGGCACATTTATTTTTCAGGGGTTTGTCATGCATATGCAAATAAACATTTATATATATATAATAAAAATAAATATTGTTTATGATGAAAAATTAGACGAAACTAATTTTATTATAAAATAAACAATATAAAAGTATGCATGTAGTATATGAAAAAATATTAATATTTGTATTTTTTCATATACAACATATATATTTTCATATTGCTTATTTTATTTTATTGTCTCATGTAATTAGTAATTTGTAAACCATTAACCTATGAATTTATGTTCTAATATAATATTGGATAGCGATTATGTTTTGGGGGGCAATCCATGGCAGGGGGGGGCATTTCAGCACATAACCCCGGTCAATAAGGGGTGCTGGGGTGTCGCCCCCTTAAAGTTAGGCAGAGAAGAATGCTATTTTAACATGTAATTATTTAACATAATAATTATTTATTTTAAGTCACAATATTCCACAGTCCGGTGATCGCGGCCGAGCTTACATTTGGTGCTTTTCCAGCACTTCTTTTGGATATTTATTTTTGATTTATTATTAAAAGTTTAATTTAAATTTTATTTGCGCCCCCCTCAATTTTTTTTGCACCATTCACCACTGACTACTACTACTACTACTACTACTACTAATAATAATAATAATAATAATTATTATTATTATTATTATTATTATTATTATTATTATTATTATTATAAATAAGTTATGAGCTCATTGTATCTCCAAGACTGTACTTAGTGTATGGCCTTAAGAATTTATTTCCATAATAAGCTTTGTTTTTTTTTTGTTTTTTTAAAAACGTTCAGATCAAACCCAAACTTTTGATTGTGCAGAATAAAAGAACCCGTTATGAGAGTAAAAACTTCTTTTATTTCTCTATATTATCCCTCGTACAAGGTAAGGCAAGAGAAAATGATCAGTCTGATTAGACTGCCTGCTTCATGTCTAAAACACTGGCCTCAAAGAAACTCCTTTAATGGCCCAAACATGTGGAAATGGCTTGGAACCAGGTCAGGACTGTACGGGTGATGTGGCAATAACTCCCAGCCGAGTTCCTGTAATGTGCAAGATGACATCATGCGTTTTCCTGCCAAAACACAAGGTTTTTGGTGATGAAACCAGGCCATTTTTATCGGAGAAATAATCATAAGAAATTAATTTAAGTAACCACGCCTTCTTCCAGTTGGCACCTGACATCATAATATATTACAAGGCATATTTACCTCTTATCACAGTATCTCCCCTAGGCAGGACAGATATGAAAAAAGAAGTTTTAATTTGTCATGTACATTTTTTTTGTCAAATATCTCAGATTATTAGGAAGATCAGCTCAAAGAGCAGATTTTGCATATTTGTTGTTGCATTTTAACTGAAGTTAGGATAGAGTGTCACTTCTTGTTTTTCCATTTGATAGTATGAATAATTGGCTTTTCTTTCCCCAAAAAAGAGATAAGAAAGTTCCCATTGATTAGAATAACTCCTATCTTGTCAAATAGATCCATATAGTCCCCTATCATGGCGTTCAAGAGAACAAAAAGTCATTGATATTAATACAGTATATGCATTATTCCATATAATACGTATCGTATAGATCTTGTGAACAATAAAATCCCAGACCAATTAGTGTTATATGATTACAAAGGACATAAAACACAATCCATACTGTATATCAGTATTTCTTGTAAGAATGACTGACATTAATTGACTTTTTTTTTTTTTTTACAGAGAGACTTTTGGATATCATATCATGGTAAGTTTATCAAGAGATGAAAATACCTATCCAACTATAATATATAGTATCATATATGTAATACAGTTCATTTAGATCTAAATTCATTAATAGTTTGTATGTACAGAGGAATATCGGCATGCAGTCAGAAATATACTGTACAATTTCCCTATTGGAGACTACAGTACATCTACATGTTACATTTGTTTTTACACAAAAATAAAAAAAATGAAATCATAAAAATTATTATCTGTCAAATGAAAAATAAAATCAAATAATTTTATACAGCACACATTCCCCATAATAGATGTTTAATGTAATGACAACACAATATAACAGCTTTTCTGATACTGAACCGATACTGATATCCATACCATTGTTTTCTTTAAAAGCTAGTAAGCTATAAAAAGAAGCACTTTATAGTTTAAATCTTTCATGCATGAAGTCATGTGCATTAAAACATAATACTTATAACATTATATGCATATAAAAAAGCAATCAAGTCTCTTTATTAGCATTTCCAGTTCATGAATACATTTCTTCTTAGATGATACAATATAGTATATAAATCAGTAATACCAAATGTACTAAGGGTTTTCAAGTCAAACTGGGACTTTTTATTGTGCAGAATAATAGAACACAGTTATAAATGTAAAAACTCCCTTTATTTCTCTATATAATCCCCTTTATTTCTCTATATAATCCCCTGCTACACAACGCACTTATCCCAGTGTTTCACTTGAGCTTGGATACCAGCAACAGGACACCAGCTGAGTTCCTGTATTGTTCGTGTCATGTTTGTGAATGACTCTATGTACAGTTCCCACAGACAGATGTGTCTCTTCTGAAAGTTGGCGACTGTTCAAAGATCAGATGTTCCATTCGCTGAATGTTGATGGGAACAACTACAGTGGGCTCCAAGCCACCTCGGCCGGGATCCTCATTCACAGACCTTTTTTTAACCCATAAGAACACTGACCCATTGCTCGTTAAAGTGAAATCATGGGGGATATAACACAGCCCAAATAGAGCACATGGAACACATTTTGAAATACTTCACATTGCATTTTCCCTGAGTTAAAAGCCCTGTGTGATGTACAGTACTGCAACTGGATGATCATTAGATGATACTTCATGCCTTACAATCAGCAATAAAGGCTGAATGAGGAACTTTTCAGGACATTTAAAGGTTATGTGACAAAGTCTTCTGTAACTGTCAATGGGTTTTACGCCTTCATTCATGAGAAATTCATACGAAAGCATTAAACAGTTTTGTCCTTGCATACTTCTTTTACTGTAGCTTCTACATGTTTGTGTTTTTGCAACAGCTCGTGAGCCATGCTTGACAAATCCATGCAAAAACAATGGGACTTGTATCTATCTGGGACACTCCTACGTCTGCCAGTGCCTCGACGGCTTTGAGGGCAAATATTGTCAAGAAGGTACAATGCATCTTTAAGCTCCATTAAATCACTCAGGACTCACAAGATTTTCTCGCTTGCACTCATGTCTATTCTGTGCCTTACAGTAGGCATCAAATTGAACAATCTAAAAATAATCCCAAAAAACTAAAACAAGATTTCCTTATCTAATACTCCCTATTTTCAGCGTTTCAGGATACTCTGAAGTGCCTGTATCTGAATGGTGGATGTGAGCACTTCTGTGATGGTTCAGGTCGCAGGAGAAAGTGTGCATGTGCCCCAGGTTATGCCCTCGGAGTGGACAGGAAGTCCTGCATTGCTCAAGGTGCTGAGATTTCTTTTCTTTTCTTTTTTTTTACTGTAATCAAAAAAATTTCTCATGGGACCTGAAGAAACAGAATTGTGGGAATCTTCCTGCAGAGATGCTCCTCGTGAACAGCAAGGCAGGATATTTCTTGGGGCCCCAGACCAGTAGGGGAAACTCGAGGGCTGACAAATGTATTTATTATTTATAAGATTTAATGGTGATGAACGATGGTTGGAGCGGCTTCCTGCTACTGTAATGTTTACCCAGAATCACCTCTGTAATACCTACTCCTTTAGGTATTACACTGGGCCTCATTTAACAATATTTTAGAAAAGTTTTGTGTACTAATCTAAAAAGGTTTTCACCAGATTTATGAAAGTTTTTCCCAAAAATTATTTTCCTGTTGCTTATGTGTGTATGTTGATCGAAATATCAGCTGTAACGTGAAGAGCAAGTTCTTGCTGCAGCTCATTTTTATTTACTGTAGCTACTGTACCAGCTAAGAAATGAGAAACGAACAATGAGACTAAAAACTGAAAAACATAAGTGGAAGCTAAGTAGATTTTCTTTTGCACCAGAAAATGTTATAATTATTATTATTATTATTATTATTATTGTTTTTTTCTTGTAAAATTATTTTTACGTTTTAATATATCATTATATTACAGTGTATTATGTGATATATTAATAATATAATACAGCATGTCCCCAAAAAAATTTACATCATTTGAAATATGAATATTTGAGTAACTTAAATTTAAAATTAAATTTTATTTGTCACACACACTGTGATATGCTGTGATATAATATGCAGTGAAATGTTTTAACAACCGATGACCTTAAAAAAAAAACATGTAAAAGAAAAAATTGAGTATTATAAATAAGGATATAAAAATAAAAATATATATTAATAAAAAGAAAAATAGAGTATTAAAGGGAAATATCCAAATTATTAATATAAAGAATGAAATAGGAATATTATTTATATATAATAAATTTTACAATATAGAAAATATAGAAAACTGTTGGCTGTAAAATTTACATTATGGAAACTAACTAACTACATGTCCTAGTAGGCGAAATTACGAAATTAAATAGGCTTCATGTCTAAAAATAAGATTTATCTATCAAATTTGCAACAACACATTTAAACGGATATAGATTTTATAACCGTTTTTACGGTCAAGTGTCGTACGAGGAATCTGGGTTTCCACAGATGCTCTGTTTGGATCTTTCTGAACCTGATTGACGATATCTTCCGATACTGGTGGTCGTCCGGATCCCTTTGCTCTGCACACATCCATCCTCTTTGAATTCTTTGTGCCATGTCCAAAAAACAGCTTTTCAGTTATTTTTATTGAATTTCTTAAACAAAAAATCCACTTTGCACACTCTGGTTTGAAAAAAGAAAAAGTAAAATTTTAAACTTAGTTAGTTTTAAACATCTTGTTAAAATTTGAGATCATCTCAATTCAATTCAATTTTATTTGTATAGCGCTTTTAACAATTGACATTGTCGCAAAGCAGCTTTACACAATCAAAAGGATTATTTAAGTTTAAGTTTAATCATTTGAGCGATTATTGGAAGTTAATAATCTCTGGAAGTTAAATACTTTTGCTGAATGCTTAAAATAAATAATCTATTGAGGAGCATGTGTTATGTATTTTTGAATAGGAGCATGAGTAGATTTCTTCCTAATTTACAGGATTTTCACGAATACCAAATTCCTTGCAGAAACATTTGCATGAACGATTTACAGATGAATCCGTTCATATGCAGCTTGATAAATCAGGGCGATTAAATGAACTCCAGGTAACAGTGAGCTCGAAAATATAACCTGATGTGATAAAACCCAGACAGTATCAAGATACGTTTGTGGGGAAGCCATATGACAACTTAGTTAAGGTTCGAGGTCGAGTGGATCTACTGTAGATGTCGATGATCTGTTAAGAGCATGGCGTGAGGAGAGCCTTCAAGAGAGTGAACACGTATTCAACATCTCTTCATCTCAGTCGGTGATCCCCACATGCTTCAAAGAGTCCATCATTGTTCCTGTTCCGAAGAAACCTCATCCTGCTTCTC
>JAOVVA010000028.1:4624169-4641388 GCA_028565275.1 Leiocassis micropogon | reverse complement strand
AGTATGTGAAAATTCTTTGGTTTGAGATCAAAAGATAATAGTAACCTGTACATCGGAATTTCAGTTATTTACATATCCTTTCTATCTAGATGTATTAATCAACCAAGAACGTAGCACCTTCAGTGGAACACTCCATAGGTGACCAAAACTATCGTATAAAACTAATAAACCAAAAGTGCTCTTAAAATTTGGTTGCATATCCCATGCTTGCAAGAACTTCATCAACCCAACCGGAGACCCAATGACATCATCTATCTGATTCTCTGTTCCAGACTTGTGCCACAGCTTCCTTCAGTTGATGTTTGTTTTTCGGGGGGTTCCTCTTCCTCCAGTCGAAAGACTTTCATTTTTTGCTCTGATGAAATCCTTTCTTGTATGGCCAGTGTGTATTGTTTTGATCAGTGTCTTGCTGCATGATGGAAATCCTACCAGCCAGACCAGTTGCCACTTTGGCCATTCCATCATTTTGGTAGAAGAACTTTTGTGGCTCACCTCTGTATGACTTTGCGCGACTTGTAATCTGGCCGTTCTGATTCTTATAGCTTATGATATGGATTCTATATTTCATCTCTCAAATTTTTTAGCGAACGGTGGATTACTATACAGTACGTTCACCCTTGCCTTGTGGAAGAGGTTGTTGTCTTTTGTCTTTGTTGCTCAAAATGTTTCTGTCACCAATGTTTCTGCTACTGTTTTTCTTGGCTGATCTGTCCGATGTCCAGTTGGTAGTACACTACTGGTTTCTTTCTTTTTCAGGACAACAAGGACAAATTGTTGTTCTGGCTATGCACAATGCTTATGCAATGGCTCTAATCAATTTTTCCAATTTTCTTTTTCTCACTTTCAACATGGCTTGCTTTTCTCCCACAGACAGCTCTCTGGTCTTCATGTTGGTATATACATTTTAACAGCAAATGCAGTGTTCATTTGTGGAAACCCAGGACTCAGGGCAAGACTAGACCTCCATGACTATTATTTAATTAAATATCATGAGATAAAATCTGAAATGCAATCTATTATAATCTGAAAGCCCAAGTGTCTTCTGAAAAAAAAAAAGAGAAGTGGAATTGCCACCGTAATACTTCTAGAGAGAACTGTATATGTAAAAAAGAAACAAAAAATGTTTTTCAAGAGACCCACAATTTTGAAGATCATCCAGCACAAAGAGTATATTATTATGCTGAATATGTAGAAATATGAGTCAATGAATAATATGACGCCAGACAATGCAACGATACTGATAAACTGCGATGCGGCTGTGCTGTGTACATAGTCTTCCTCCACACCAAGGATGCCAACCAGGTCCTCGCACGCCACAGGCGGGCCAACAGCTTTTTAGAGGAACTAAAAAAGGGTGACATGGAGCGAGAGTGCATAGAAGAGCGGTGTAGTTACGAGGAGGCCCGGGAGATCTTCGAGGACAAGGACAAGACGGCATGTCCTTTCTCACTTCCGCCATCATTTTCATTCAAATACTTTTTGAAAAGTGCACAGTATTGTGACTGAAACTGTCTTCCTTCTTTCTATAGGATAAATTCTGGAGCGTATATGTTGGTAAGTGACTGTAATCAAGAGGGGCTTTTTTAAAATAATGATCTAGTCACTTGCAGATGGAATCGGTGTCACATTTTAAGATTAAATCCCTTTTTTATTATGATTTTATAAATTATAGATGGAGATGCATGCGCCTCTAATCCTTGTCTTAATAAGGGTTTGTGCAAAGATGGAATAGGGGCATATTCCTGTTACTGCCCTGAATTGTTTCAGGGGACTAACTGTGAGATTGGTGAGACTCTCCAACATCATATCTTACACATAGATGTGTACAAAGCATTTATGTGCTGGCAGAATCTAATTTAAATTAAATCTTTGGATTCAGCAATTCCACAGCTGTGTGAGGATAAGAATGGGGGCTGTGATCACTTCTGCAAAGTGGACCAGAAGAAGGGGACTGCACTCTGCTCTTGTGCCAAAGGTTACAACCTAGCAGCTGACAAGAAGACCTGTACATCTGATGGTAAAAGCAAGACACACAGAATTTATTCACTTGATCCAAAGACTTGAAAGTATCAGAGAATTTTATACTTTCTTATGCTTGACATTAATCTCTACAAAATAGATTTCTTGCTCAAATCTAGATCAAGCCTTGGTTTGTTTGTTTTTTATTCCATAGAGCCCTTCAAATGTGGCCATGTGTTTCCTAAGGGAGCCCGAAGCATTACAATACATCGTTCAACAGAAAATGCCACTTATACCGGCAATGGCACCATCCCTGTCAATGTACCACTGGATATCCCTGAAGAAAACACAGTAAAAACCAACTCAACTGCAAAAAGGACAGTTAAAAATGTCACTAAGAGCCAGGCAGACCCCAACAGTTGGTTTGGACTAATAGAACCAAGTCCCACTCCTGTAGAGGAATCAGTGTTCTCTGGAGAGACAAGAATTGTGAACGGCGAGGACTGTCCTCCTGGAGAATGTCCATGGCAGGTAAACACTAATGCAGTAGTTAAAAGTTTTATGCTTTGTCTTGTTTCAAAGAACACACTTCAAACACACACTACAAAGAGCCCAAAAAATTATCAAAAAGTTTATACAAAAGTATTTGGCCAAACCTGCATACAAAATCATGTATACAGGGTCGCGGGGGGCCTAGAGCCTATCCCAGGAGACTTAGGGCATGAGATGGGGTACACCCTGGGTAGAGTGCCAATCCAGATCCAGGCCCGCACATACACACACTCACACAGTCATTCACACACTACGGGCAATTTGGAAACACCAAATAGCCGAATCGCCATGTCTTTGGACAGTGGAAGGAAACCCGGAGTACCCGGGGGAACCCACCAAGAACGGGGAAAAGATGTAAATTCCGTGCACCCAGATCCCAAGGCGGGAATCGAATCGGGAATCGGGGATCCTGGAGGTGCAAGGCGACAGTGCTAACCACTAAGTCACCATGCCTCCTGTATCCAATTACATATGCAGTAGTTCAATATGTAGTCGGTCTCCCTTTTGGAGCTATAACAGCTTCCACTCTTCTTGGAAGGCTGTCCACAAGATTTTGGAGTGTTTCTGTTGGAATTTGTGCCCATAGATTCTGTGGAGCACTTATGAGGTCAGGCACTGATGTTGCACAAGAAGGCCTGGCCCGCAATCTCCATTACAGTTCATGGTCAGGGCTCTGTGTAGGCTAGTCAAGTCCTTCCACACCGAATTCATCAAACCAAGTCTTTATAGGCCTTGCTTTGTGCACTGGGACACAGTCATGTTGGAATAGAAAAGGGCATTCCCCAAACTGTTGCCATAAAGTTGGGAGCATAGCATTGTCCAAGATGTCCAAGGGATTGGCCTGTACTAGGAAACCCACCATGCATGAGGAGAACAGGCAAATGAAAAAAATAAGCCGCTGTGCCACCTTTACCAATTCCGTTAAATCCATTTATTTGTATTACCGTTTTAAGAATAGACATTTGGCGAGCATCTGGCAAGGACAAATCTAACCAAGAGGACATGAGAAGGAAACCTTGGTAAAAATGCTCAAAAACTAACCCATCTCACACCATATAGAGGGATTTCACCCCCACACCTGTATACTATATATTACAGTACTAGGTGTCTTGGAAAGATATATGCGTAAAAAGTGAAAATGTGAGACTCAAGTGCAGATGCAGATGCTTATAATTGTTTGACTCTCTTTTTAGGCATTGCTCATGAATGAGGACAAGATTGGCTTCTGTGGCGGGACTATTCTGAATGAATACTTCATTTTGTCTGCAGCCCACTGCATGAACCTGTCCCGCTCCATCACAGTCATTCTAGGTAATGAAACGAAAGACCTGATTTTCAGAGAAAATGTTCTCAATATGTAATAAAAAAATTTAAAAAAAAGGTTTAGTATGTATTGATTTGATTACAATAGTGTAATGGTAGGGATGAGCTTGTGCTGGGATGGTGATATGTGTCCTATGCTTGTGACTGAATCATATAGAAGGTGCTGAATCTACTGTATATTGAATTCTGTTATCGTATTTTTTATCCATACATGATGAGATAGAGTTCCATGATGCTTACAAACAAATTGTTTTTCGAAACAGGTGAAACGGACACCTTGGTTAGGGAAGGGCGAGAAGTGGTACATTCTGTTGAACAAGTACTGGTACATAAGCAGTATCAGCCTGAGACCTACCACAATGACATTGCCCTCATTAAGCTCGTCAAACCCATTACCTTCACAAAGTACATCATCCCAGCGTGCCTCCCCGAGCGTGACTTTGCAGAGCGTGTCCTCATGCAACAAGAAGAAGGCTTGGTGAGTGGATTTGGTCGTCTCCATGAAGGCGGTCTACAGGCCACTGTGCTGCAGAGGCTCACTGTACCCTACGTAGACCGTTCCATCTGCAAGGAGTCCACCAAGTTCAACATCAGCCCCCGCATGTTCTGTGCTGGCTACGCCAGGGTGGAAAAGGACGCGTGTCAGGGTGACAGCGGTGGCCCCCACGTCACCAAGTACAAAGACACATGGTTCGCGACGGGCGTGGTAAGCTGGGGTGAGGGCTGCGCTCGCAAAGACAAGTACGGCATCTACACTCAGGTGTCCAAGTACCTCAAATGGATCGAGACCGTCATCGAGCAGGTCATGGCCGAGTCTAAAGCCACCAGTAAATCCAGGAAAAAAAGGGGGGCACTTGGGCAGGTGCCTGTGATTCGGATGTGAATAAAAATGAAATATGGTAAATTATGTGTAAAAGAGATGCAAAATATGAGCAAAACAACTGGAAACACGCATTTAAATAAAGGTTCCATATATATCTGCAAACTCATCCTGTTTCCTTTGTCATTTGTCATCTCTCAGTTTTACAAGACTCTCACACACACAGTCTTCTGTTCATTTTAGGGATTTCTAAGGTAAAGTGGGTGTGTTAGTGCCGGAAAATGCTAAAAACGTGCAGCGTAACAGTACAGAAGAAAGAAAAACATTAGGGTTTAAGGTCCAAATCTAACCACTGGGCTACTCTGGGACATTCTGTTTGCTTAATTGTTTGCAGATTAGAGTCCTTTTAGTGTTTGCTAAGCTTTCCTATGGGCAAATTGTCAACCCCGTTTGAAAGCATTTCTTTACTGTTTCAGTTTCACTGTTTCATATTTCTAGAACGTTTTAGATCTAGAAACATGTGTGAGTTGCATTACTACTTAAAAACTTGTCAGATTCCGACAAATGGCTACGATTAAAGCAACAGATTAGCATTATCTGTGAACTGACTACTGAGGAACCTTATCAGTGTTTGTGTGTGTGCGCGTGTGTATGAGTGCATGATCGTACAGACCTTGGGTTTTTGTAACGGGAAAATTCATTGGGAGGCGTGAGTCACGGCGATCGGTGCCAAAAGAGCGGAGATAAAGGCAAAAAGAAAAAGTCGTTCAGTAATAAAGCATTCGAGCATTTATCTAATTGTGATGGAGTTTCAGTTATGGGGTTTCTTCTATTTCACACTGAACTGCTTCTATCTGCTGGCCACCGCTGACCGAACAGGTAGGGAAGTTTGTTTTTTTTAAAAATCAGAATAAAGGCAAGGTTTTAATATTAGTTTAAGAGAAAGACGCAGATGCACAACAAAGGCTATTTTAAAATTCGATATATCGAGTATTAATTGCATTCCGTTAATATGAAGTATTCTGCTTTTGTTAGCAGTTACCACAATGTTAGCAATATTTCTTTCTGATTCGTGATCTTTAAGATTCACCATATTTAATATTTCCCTTTTTTATACTTTCATTTTTTTTTTATTCAAGTTTTCCGATCTGATACACAAGCCAAGGCCATCTTTTTACGGCCTAAACGCGCCAATTCGTTCCTTCTGGAGGAAATTCTAAAGGGCAATTTGGAAAGAGAGTGTTATGAGGAAAAATGCACGAAAGAGGAGGCCAGAGAGGTGTTTGAGGACAACCAGAAAACAGTAAGCTTTGACCTAGGAACTCCTCCTTCCAAGAATTTGACAAGTTATGTACACAGAGAACGATTATGATGACTCAAATTAAGTACATTATGACACATTCTGCAACAGCATGAGTCAATTAAACTTCCTCCAACCACTTGATTAGTCACCAAATACATTAATGAATAACTAGAGAAATTTCTGTTTATACAGTATGTATTGTACCATTTTAGTAAATTTTTGTCTACTGAAACACTACTGTGCATTTTGCCTTCTTAGGAAGCATTTTGGAATAAATACTACGGTGAGCATCTCTCCTTTGTCCTGCCAGTATGATTAAATAAACTGTGCTTTTCCCCTCATAGTAACATGTGCTTTAACACAGACGGAGATCAGTGTGAATCCAATCCTTGCCAACATGGCGGCACCTGTAGGGACAAAATAGGAGGCTACAGCTGTCGGTGCACTGACATGTACACAGGAGATAACTGTGAAAAGGGTAAAGTTTGTTACTGCTGACGTGTCTATTAGTATTTTTTTATGTTATGCATACTGTATAATACAGAAAATGTAAAAAAAAAAAAAAAAAAAAGCATGGAAGTAATCCATCTTGCTTCCCTAAAAACTTCACGTTGTAAACTTTAGCCATTTTGGAGAGATGATTTTTTTATGTGTCCCAAAAATTTTTCAGTGTTGTACAAACAATACTAATTTAAAATGCTAATTATTCATATTTTTTTGAGTAGTCATACCTGTCAAAATTGTTGCATACATTTTTTTGTTTTTTGTTAAGCTTAAAAAGCTCAAAATCTGTAATGTCCGTAACCATGTTGAATTCTTGTTGCAATATCTTAACAATTTTATATTTTAGAATAATACACTTTTTCACGTTTACGTCATTTCATGTGAAATCTAAATTGCCCAAGCTTCATGAATGACAGTTAGGATCGTTGAAAGATTTTAATTCATAGATTTTAAGTTACAGACACTACAGAAAGGGGGTAAAATTGTATTTAGCAAACGTGTTTCTTTTTACCTGATATAAATATAAATGAGTATGCATATTTACAAAAAACAAAGGAGCATAAAGTATTATAAAAAAAAATGGTGGTACAGTAAATGATCCTATTTGAAAATTCACTTTTGAGAACCAATACCACGTTTTGGCCGAGTGGGTTTAAAACGTAAACACAATGTAACAAAATTTTGACTCTTTCATGTCTTTGGTCTGAAGGTGTTATTTCCTAATTGTATCTGAATAAAAAAAGTTTTTAAAAAACTAGTAGTTCTGCTTAAACTTTGCTTTTGTGACCTGAACAGTGATTTTCCAGTTAAATTCAGCTGCTGCAGTATAATTTTGTAGAAGGTTGTAGGAGTTTCTAGAATTTTCTTGAACTTTCTGGAACATTCAACAACATTTATAGAGTATTCCAGAAGTTTCTGGAATTTTCAAGAACTTACTAGAACATTCCAGAAGATGTCTAGGACGTTCCAAAACATTTAAAAGCTTTTTAGAATGTTCTTGAATTTTCCAGAACTTTCTAGAACGTTGAAAGTTTTCATATACTGTAAATACTTTGTGAATTTCGGAAATATCAGTCTGGATCACAAAAACAAAGTTTGAAGGAAATTGTACCCATTTTACAACCTTTCTAAGTGTTAGCTAATAGGAAATAATTACTATTCAAGGACCAAAAAATGTTACATTGTGTAATCCTAATTATACAACATAAACAACATGTATAATTATTTTTGTTTGGCCTAAGCGAAAAAATCATCATTTGTGCAGATGCTTCTGAATGTCCTTCTAAAGGCCCTCTGGGGTGCGAACAGTTCTGCAGATCCTTACCCGACTCGTACCGGTGCTTCTGCGCCAGAGGCTACACCCTTCACAGCAATGGCAGGAGCTGCATACCTCAGGGTTTGCAACACACACATGTTCTTTTAGATTTCAGGACACTCAAGGTTAACCTTGTAGTAAGCCTTTTTTTTTTTTTTCTTTTAATCAAATGTGAATACTTAACATCCTAGACTAGGGGTGTTGTCCAGGACAGAGATGTAGACATTGTTGCACAAAATGTATTTACTACAGAAACACCAAACTCTGATGTTCTTCCTTGTTTTAGATAAGGACTCATGTGGGAGAGTTTTATCAGATGACTATATGAGTAAGAGTAAAGATCAAAATGACTCGATTTGCCCCCAAGGAAAATGTCCATGGCAGGTGAGCAAACTGAGATTTGTAAAGAATTTCAGGAATTCGTGTTGATTGGTAATTTTTTTTTAATGACTATATTTGTAGTGGAATCTAGAAGACAAGCTCCTTAAAAAATAAAGAAATGTCGTCAAGGTTAAACATGTTGAATCATCTTGGTGTAGGTGACCGTTATGGGTGTTGGTGGTGAGGAAATTTGTCATGGTGTGATCCTTGGAAGGAAGTCTATACTTACCTCTGCTGCATGCCTGGCAAAAGATGTAGATTCCTTGGTCATCGGTGAGCATCGGATTTTGCTGTTAAATACATTTTTATTACGCGTAGCCATTGCAGCCTTAGCTCTGGGTAAGAGTATACCAAAACGTCAATGTACAGTTAAACCTTGGATTGGGAGCATGATTCGTTCCGGAAGCGTTCTTGTACATCAAAGCACTCGGATATCAAAGTGAATTTCCCCATAAAAAATAATGGAAACTTGGATGATTCGTTACACAACCCAAACATATTCATATAAAAATTATTAATACAAAATATAAACTACAAATAAAACAAATTAATCTGGTGTAAGAAGAGAGAAGGAGGAGGAGGAGGAAGGGGGCTACGGTATAGGATGGGTTTCTATCACACACACACACACTATGAACTTGTGTTGACGTTAAACAGATTCATCTCCCGGCACTGTTATACCCTTTTTAACCTCTTTTCTTCAGAGGCTGTTGTTGCAGTACAGTTACTAAAGAACAGACACTACACTTGGACACAAATTTAAAAAATGCTTTACGTGCACACACACTTGATCACAATGTTATAGTAAACAGTACACACACTGATGGGGACTATACGAGTGACGCATGTGCACTTTGACTGAGCATGGGAGACAATTACCCATAATCCCACAGCGCGAGAGAGAGAAGAACCATTGGCTCAGTTGTGATCACGTGACGCTAGGCAGACAAAGCGTGTACTTACTACACTACTCGTATTTCACGACCTAGTTTTATTGTTTTTTTTGAAAATCACTTGCAGACCAAGTTAAAAGCAATCCACTTATTTGTCTCCAAATTACTTTTTTTTGCATAGTTGAGTTTTGTCTTTTTCTCCATTGCAGTCCACTCGAATGAAAAAATTAATTCTTCACAAGTGACCGAAAGGATCGCTCACGATCGGTATATAACCGGCAAACCTGCTGACGACTTGGCATTCTTCGTGCTTAAGGAACCGATTGCTTTGGGTTCAGGCCCCATCCAACTCTGCCTCCCGGAGAAGGATTTCAGTGAAAACATCTTAATGAAACACGGTAAAGAGGGCATGACAGCGGGTGCAACCAACAAACCTTCATACCTCCCACTGGATATCTGTCAATCAAAACTCAACCTGAGTTTCTCCTTGACCAATAAGATGTTCTGTATGGAGGAGCGAGAACTTGAAGGTATGTCAAAACGATCAGAAGAGAAAAAGATCGAGTGTGATCTTATGTCTGGATCTGCTGTGGCTACAATGGAAGGAAATACAGCTTTTCTAACTGGACTGTTCATGTCCCAAAGTGACTGTACACAGGGACTCGTGTTCACTAAAATTTCCAGATATCTCCCATGGATCCGCAACCTTCTCCGGAAGAAAGAAACGGTCCAGAGATGACACATTCAGCAAGAAGCATGGTCTTTTTGGAAATTAACCTGCTTTTAGAATGGACCTGTGATTTCAATCTGTTAGACATTTTAAAGACTTCCTTCTGATCAGGATTAAATACAGCATAATCATCAAAAAATGTTACAAATGGAAAATTTATTTTACATACAAAATACAAAACAGTTAGTGAATATAATACAAACTTGTGGTGCACCACAGAAGGTCAGACATTTCACTTGCAAAAATGTACAATAAAAAAATTAATATGGTGATTTATTTTTTGCGGTAAAATTCGATTCAGTTTGTTGTTGTCCAAGAAAAACAATTTTTTTTGTAGAAACCTGATTTAAATCTAAAACTACTGCGTAACTAATTACAAAAAATACAGGAATCCAGAAGGAGTTAACTGGTTGTTGAGCGGCTGAAGATCATAATATCGAGGACAAGGGTGGGAAAGGGTTTTGTTTACTGACGACCAACTTCTGGTGCTGGTGAGATATATATCCTTTAATGTGACCCTGTAGGGACACAAATACACATAATGGTTATTAAATGAAAGAATATTAAGAGGAAATCAATCCATACTAAACACTTAATGACAACAAACTCATTCACATAGAAAAAGCAACTAACATTCTGTGTCACTTCTCCTAACCGCCAGGAGCAGTGTATAGACCCTGGATAACGTCTGTTAGACATGTCATGAGGAACGAGTCTGCCATGAAAAGTGCTCAGAGATAAAACTGGCGCACTTGTGGAATCTGGGGAAGGATTTACGCGGTGATGCAAAGCTAGCTGCCGTGCAGACTTTTTGAAGTGGTACAGCTGATAAGAAAAAGATGCTCCTTAGTAGCAGACTGTTCAGCCTGTCAGTAATGAAACTGACGATGGTAATGAAAGTAGGTTAACCTCTTTGTCAAAGCTTTATCTTTTGATTGTGTAAAGCTGTTTGGCGACAATGACAATTGTTAACAGCGCTAAACAAATAAAATTGACCTGAAATGAAATGCAAGTCAAGCTCACACTCTTGGATAACTTGACAGGTTTATATCCAAATCATTTACCGTACCTGAATGCAATGGAGTTCAACATCCTGAAGGAAACACCCTGGTAGAGTATCACCAGGACCAAACCTAGAGTCTAGTGATGTCTGGGTTTCAGTCTTCAGCCAATCACTGACTCCAAAGGATCTCCAATCAGATATTTAAAAATACATTTTCATTTATGATCGTTAGTTTGTCTAAAAAGCTCGTAAAGTATGGGAGCCCTTTTGGACAAACGCCCCTATAATGCTCACTAATGGTGCTCAAAATTAAATGATAAATCACTTAATTTAGTGTAGTGGTTAGCACTGTCGCCTTGCACCTCCAGGGTCCGGGTTCGATTCCCGGCCAGGCTTGATTTCTGTCTCTGTGTGCATGGAGTTTGCATGTTCTCCCCGTGCTTGGTGGGTTTCCTCCGGGTATGCTGGTTTCCTCCCACAGTTCAAAGATATGCAAGTTAGGCTAATTGGCAATCCCAAACGTGTGAATGAGTGTGTGTGTGTGTGTGGCCTGCGATGGACTGGCACCCTGTCCAGGGTGTACCCTGCCTCCTGGGATAGACTCCAGGTCCCTGTTACCCTGAATGCAGGATAAAGCGGTATAGATGGTGAGTGAGTGTCTCTCAACTGGCCGATCACTAATATCGCTACTCTTGTGATGACGCAAAATACACGAGTCGACAGTGACATCAGCATTCCATCACCAGTCTGGGAATATTACCAAGGCTAATTTACAATATACGCTTTTTTCCCCCTCATGGTGGAAAGTCTGTCAAAAGCTTTAACACAACAAACCTTTTTCGCCAAATAAAAACGACGCAGTGTGAACACTCCAAATTGGAAAAATTATTTGCAAAGGGAGCAGCTAAATCTTTCAAGTCAACCCTCATTCGTGTTTTAAATAAACGCACACACACTCCCAATCTATGCCAAAAGCGCTCAAAAAGCTTGAGCCTTACTCTGCAGAAAGTAAAAAGGCTATCACACAAATCATAATGAAAAGAGAAATGCTAAAAGGAATAGTTTGTCTCTTAAAAATGCAGAAATTCTGATATTTATAATGCAATGCCTGCATACTAATGAGTAGCCACGATTGGCTTGCCAAATACAAAGTGACTGCGTGTGTTTATTTAAAAACTCGTGGTGCAGAGTTTTGATTAGTTTTTCTTTGACGTAGCTTTGTTCCATGTGCTGCACGTTATAACGAGTGACTATAGCAGGACAGTCGCATTTTAGATAAACATTTCGGCCCCTTGATGCCACAGTAGGGAAGGAATGGAATTTTTTTTGCATTTTAATCGAGCGTGGGCCATTCTTACTGGTTTCAGTTTCTTTATAAACTAAATAAAATAAGAGAATAGAATATGTGGCGTAGGTTGTTTTCCAATAAATAAAACTTTTACAATTATGATACTTTCTCAGGACTTCATTTTATTTGTGACCTGCTGTTCATATAATAGCTATTTTTACGGCTATAGATAGGAAATAAATAAACAATACTATACAATAAACAGAACACTTTAAATGGCAGATCCCAAAAACCTACACACATCTGTGATACCAGTCACCGGTATTTTCCAATTTAGATTTCTGTGATCAGGGATCAGTGGTCAGCAGCAAAACCCCTATAACTCACCAGACTTGCATTTAAATTTAAGCTGAACGTCTGTACTTAGACTTTAGCACTTTTAACAGCGTGGACCAATCGAAGATGAGGCTCAGCAGTTAACACTGCACATGCAGAAGGGGGTCTTGAGGTTGAAACAGAACCATTAGCCCGTACAACTACAGTATAACACTGAGGAAAAAGTTCTCATTTTGTAACTCCAGTCAGTTCTGTGCCATGCATGAGCATCTTACCATGTAGATGAGGTTGGCCAGGATGCACTGAACCTCATCGATATCAACCTCCTCCACCTGCATCATCTTCAGCGCCACCAGGAAGGCATCTAACGGCAGCTGGTGAGTCTTGAGCAGATGATACCTGGCATGAGGGTGAAAATCAGAACGAGGTCACACGCGTGTTGAAAATTTGGAGTGACTAATCAACCTACTGTTGTGTTTTTTGGTTAGTGAGCAGAAAACCGACTGGATCTCGACACTGTGAGGTAGCAAACGAGTACAGGGTGAAGGAGGGGAAAGAATCAATCAATTAATATAGGATCAATCTATCCATCTAGGGCTGAAATGCAAATGAAACGTTTCCCAAACAACCACATTGTCTGTACAGGTCTGTAGTGGCGACACCGATCAAGACAACTCATGATCCAGCCTGTGTTTTTATCTTTCTATTAATATGATTTTAAAAAAATAAAATAAAAATTATTACTGTTATCACCGTTTCTGATTTCTGACGCAACATTTGTCTGGTTCCTCTCAAGGTTTTGTTCCTATTACCATCTCAGGGTAGGGCTGCTCGATTATGGAAAAAATCATAATCACGATTATTTTGGTCTTGATTTAAATCATGATTATTTTACACAATTACTCATTGACTTTGGAAATATGTTGCATTTATTGAACAGAACAGGGAATTCTCCTTAAAACAGATTAAGACAGATAAAACAGATAAAGGCAAACAAGATCAACAATGTAGTGCACTTCCACAATCTTTTGAAAACAAGTAATAAATAAAATATAAATATTAAATAAAATAAGAAATAAATTATAAATAATAATTTATTATTAATGGTGTCGAGATGGCAAAGCATAACGCTTGTCCAGAGTATTTATCCTTTTCCTGAATCCTTCGTTCTCAACCGTGCTAATAGGGCACATGTCTTTGGCTAAAAAGTATGCAACGGCATCTGTTATTTTTTTGTGCCTTTCTGAGCTGGATGGATACGGAGTTGCACTGAAGGGCGTGTCTTTAATGGATGACTGTGTTGCGGAGGATGTTGTGGGGGTTGACACCTTGCGATCAGATACCACATGCGCAACTTCTTCGCTGACGGTATAGAGTGAGAGAGTTCGGGCTTCTGGAAGGGCGAAAGTGCGGATGAGCGAGCGCGTCAGAACGCAGGTCAAAATAACTTAAAAAAAAATTATTAATAATCGTTTTTTCCGATTACACCATTTTTGTGATCGTTGAGACCCGAAATCGAAATTCGATTAATTGCACAGCCCTATCTCAGGGAGTTTTTTTCCTCGTCGTCCTTGGCTTGCTCACCAGGGACAATCTTATCATTTTGATTCATACACATTCACATTTCATTCAAACTTTAATAATTCTTTTGATTGTGTAAAGCTGCTTTGCGACAAGCGCTATACAAATAAAATTGAATTCAATTGAATTGTCTCAGTAGAGCTGTGAGAATGAATCAGTTTAATCAGTTAATTTGATCTTTTGTTAGTCAAATGAGTTAATTGAATTAATGGGTCAGTTTTCAGTTCAGAACAGATTCACATTTTACAAAACTTTAAAAAGGTGTGAAAATGAAAAATTCCTAAAAAAAGAAAAATAAAGTGGGTGCTATAGGGCTTATAAAGGAGTTATAAAATCTACAGTATATTGAAACATTACATGTTTACCCTGTTATATCCCTGTTTGAAATCAATAAAAATATTGTTGAGAGAAAAAAAAGAAAAATAATAAAAAATAAACAGGCCACAGATTTTGCAGAAAATAGAAACCGCTTCTGCCAATGCTCTTTTTTTTTCCACTTTGAGTTTACTTAACCAACCCACAGCACAAGTTCGGGGTCAGGGGGAGCTCAGTGGTTAGGGCATTAGACTACGGTTCAGTAGGTCCCAGGTTTAAACCCCACAACCACCAAGTTGCCATTCTTGGGCCCTTGAGCCCTCAACTGCTCAGATATATAATGAGATAAAAATATAAGTTGCTCTGGATAAGGGAGTGTGTTGTAAATGTAAGTTACACAGCTTCACAGTGCTGAAAAAAAATAAAATAAAAAATCTAACTGGCACCTCTGAAAGGTTACGGTTATTAAAACCTCTCTTAAAGCCTTGTTGGGTAAAAGTTTGCTTGGAATTTTTAATTAGGTCTAGAAATGTAAAAGTAGTTAATTAAGTGATCTCATTACTACCGAAACCAGACACAATTAGATCCACAAGCTTTTAAAGAGTCTCAGATAAATCACACTTCGGAGTAAACTCACACTTTCTTAAACAGGTTCCTGTAGGTGATGATTTTGAGCTTTTCCAAGATAAGGAAGATCCCACAGCGGATGAAGAAGGTCTCGTGTTTGGCAAGAGCCTCGTTTAACATCAGAAGGTTGCCCTCGCTAACAGAGGATGAATAGAAAGTCAGAGAAAGTCATTAGCTATGACATCATTTGTGAGGTGAAAGTTCTTTAATACTGTTGCTTGAGAAAAAGGAAGGAAGGAAGGAAGAACAGACCTCACTGCCTTGGTGACTTCTGCAAACTGCATGAGATCATATTTTTTTAGAAGCTGGTTTGTTGGCATGTGGCCCTGGAGAAACAGAAACGCAAGAGGTGATGAGTTTAGTCTCAGCAGCAACTCCAGATACCAAGACCTTTATTTTATGTGTCTATTTTACATTTTTAATAGAGATGAACCGGTCAATCGGACAGTGACCAGAATTGGACGGTTTTCAGTTAGATTGTTCATAACCGGTGATCGACCTCAAGATATAACCGATTCTTTACCAGCGTAGCAGAAACTCATTCTTATAGCATTACATCTGCCTTTTTTTCTCCAAACTTTGAGCGAAGTAGTCTCAAAGCCACTCACGTTTACAAAAGTCTCAAAACACATTAAATCCAAAATCTTGTGCGTTAGAAACCTCGCATGTCTGCGTGCTCATGCGTTCACGGTCACTGAGGAGGTAAACCGTCGCCATTTGTTTATAATCCTACAGGTGGCGCACTCTGAACTATTTACACATTTTCATCCTGTGTGGTAAGAGTGAACTATTTGCTTGTACCAAGTTTGTTTAGAAATTATAATTATGGCTGATGACCGAGATACTCAGTTAAATGTCGTTTTCTTTTGCTTCATTTAACTTAAAGTTAAATGTTAAACTCTTGTATTTGAAGTCAGTTTGTGTAGTTTAAATGCGGAGTTGGTTTTTAAAATGAGAAACGGGCTACATTTAATTAATCGTTAAACTTTTCTAAAAGATTTTTTAAAAAATCAGGGAAAAAATTAATAGCGGGACATTTATAAAATCGTGATGTTATAGAATCGCAATTTGAATCGAATCGACACCTAGGGATCGTGATATCATCGTATCGGGACACTGGTGATGTTTATTGTGTAGCACAATGGCAACTTGTGTTGAATGTTACGTGGTCCGTGTTTGCACATGGGGACATGATCGTGCTTATATTATATAACATATCTTATACTTGAATTAAAAATATTTTTTTAAATATAAAACTATAAAATATAATTAATACTGGTGCAATTTTTAAATTAGATCCTTTATAAAGGAACTTGAGGGGAAAAAAAGGTGTTAAAATCACATTTGTACTTTAAACCGGCTGTGCATTTAAATTCTACCAAAACATGTTATTTGTGGAAAAATGCGTAGTCGTTTTACTTTTAACAAGAAAACTGTGGTAACATACAGACAGAAAATCCCTGAAAGGATCTGACAATGAATCAACACTGATTTCAGCAAATAACAGCGAATTCTCAAGAATGGCACAGACTTCTGTGAGAAATGAATTAGACACATGGAATCATTTTTGCTAAATGACAATTTAAAGAGGCGGTTTTTTTTTGTTTTTTTATTTTTTTAATCAGACTCGACTCACCAGCAGCATCTTGACAGGCAGCAGGTAGATAAGTATGAGACGCTTGTTCCTCTGGCAGGAGCGATGGCAGTGCTGGAAAGAGAAGGACAAGTACTCTTCCGCTGTCAAGACACAAAAATGCAGTTGTTCAAATGTCAGCATCATCTGCAGAAGACATTGTAGTCTTTAGTCCCTCTATAGAAGAACAAAGCGAGAACTGAGAGCTGACCCAGTTTGAAGTCACTGTCGAACATGGCTTTGCGGCCCACGTAGTACTTGTACGTGACTCTCTGCGCTGTGCTGTAATCCTCTTTCAGGTTGGAGCTGTCGATAGCTCGGATCAGCGGCTTGCACAGATGCAGTTTATTGATCTAAAAGAATACGCAAACATAAATTATGATAAGATGAACATCTGTAAACAAAAACTTTTTTTTAAAAATTCAATTAGGGTGGATGACATAAGTTTAAAAAAAAAAATCAGTGTTGAATTATTTTATTTTATAATTTTTATAATATAATACGCCTCCAAGTGGCGCAGTAGTAAAGTGATCGCCCTATCATCCGGAGTTCGATTGCCAGGTGAACCTCTCGCAGCCAGAGGTTTAGAGAGAGCTGATTGGCCGAGCTCTCTCAGAGGGGAGGGATGAGAGGTACTTAGTGCTCCCACATTAATC
>JAOVVA010000028.1:4611478-4624069 GCA_028565275.1 Leiocassis micropogon | reverse complement strand
ACCTCCAGCTGCGAGAAGTTACAGCCAAGTTACAGGAATCGAACTCGCGATCTCCGGATGATAGGGCGAGCACTTTACCACTGCGTTAGCGAATTCCAACTAATTCTGACTCGCTGATTTTTAGCATTAGATTTTTCACCCCATGAAAATTTCCAAAATGAGTTACATGACTAGGGATCGCTAGAATATTTGAAGAAGAAACATGGCTGAAACAGAGATGAAATTAAAGAAACTGAATCAATAAATCTGTGGCGTGAAACCAGGAATGAATTTTATTATGGATGTACAACAGCCTTCGATGAAGCAATAAATGGTTGTGGGGAGGGGTTTACATTAGGGATTACAGACTTGGCTCCTTTCTCTGTTTACCTCTAAAGTGTGTGTTGCGTTGTATAGACAGACCCAAGCTGACGGAAACCTACACCGAGGACACGTGGCTGAAGTTACGCGATGCCGTTGGAGCGATCCAGAACAGCACGTCAATCAAATACAACTTGGAGGAACTTTACCAGGTAATGTGTACACACACACACACACATACACACACACACACACACTTAGGTGACTCAGAGGAAACACAAGAAAACCTCTTTTCGAGTCAAACGCAGGTTTGGGAGGAACGTCTGAGAACGCCAAGCTGAGAGGTTTATAAAAGTGGATCGGGGATAAGTCCTGCGCTGGATTAATTAGGCCTCGACTTCACTGAGCGAAATCTTGCAACAAAAAAAAAGTTTTTATATTACATGGTTTGACAATACTCACTTCTTATGGTTTCGGATGCACACAGAGTTTGCTCCTGTTAATTCCTCTAAAATAAGATGAACTCTTAATACTGATATGAAAAGGAAGCGATAAACACCAGACCTGTTGTATAAAAATAGCACACACTGTGCTGTTCAGTCTGGTAGTGTGTTACTTTGCCTATACAACAGTAATTTGCAAGCAATTACAATGTTATACATTACAGGTAGTCCCTGACTTACGAACATTTGACTCACGAAATTCCGTAGTACGAACGTAGATATGAACGGACCGCGGTTTTACTTTCAGTTCAATTGCCGAAGTAGCTCATGTGTATTGTACAAAAAATAGACACCAGATACCAATATTTACAATTATATACAATATTTTCAGTGTGTAAGTGAATGTATAAAATGTTTAAAGTTCAGTATATTGCATGTATGTGTGCCTTTGTGCGTGCGGGAGAAATGAGTCAGCCTCACCGGTTTCAATGAATCAGTCAGATAGAAAATGTCTGTCCTGTAAAGCTGTCCTAAGGGTGAATAATCCCAATTTCAGAAAATCCTCAACAAAAGAGAGTTCCCAGTCCAGTACAGTGGAAAACAGCTCTGAGAGAAAATGGTGTCCAGGATTCCTCTTACGATTTAAAGGCGCAGAGACAACACCGTTACATTTGTGAGATTTATTTGCTTAGGAGTGGTTACTGTTTTTGGACACATGATGGCAGGGTGGGGAAAGGGGACATAGATTTAGTCAAGTGGATTGGTATGCTTTACATTGTATATTCGTGTCAAAGGCGTATAAGACTTTGTCAGACTTAAGAACAAATCTGACTTACGAACATGCTCCCGGAACAGAACTCGTTTGTTAGTCAGGCACTATCTGTATTAATGACGTAATGAATGACATCACATGTTTTAACAGTTTATAGTTAGATTTAATGTTCCGGAACATCACATATATAATACAACTCAGTTTTATTTATATGGCATTTTTTTAACAGTGGTCATTGTCGCAACGCAGCTTTACAGAATCGAAAGAGAATGATGGAAATGAGTTTAAAATGTGTGAGAAAATACGTATAACTCAAATTGATCAGATTGTCCCTGATGAGCGAGCTGAGGGTGACACTCCCTGAGATGTCAATAGAAACAAAACCTTGAGAGGAACCAGACTCAACAGGGAACCCATCCTAATGTAGGTGATAACAGATAGCAGGGATTGATCTGCAGTCATACTGTGTGTTATAGGAGGCTGGAAGTTCAGTATAACAGGAGAGGTGTTTAAGTTAATATGGAGTCCACTTTCGTTATTGAGAGGGTCTGGATCACTAGCAGCTCAGGGGTGTCATGTGTAGCTCGACAGAGAGAAAACAGTTATTTATGGTTACAGTCTCATAGTCAGTTCCTGTTTTGCGTTCTCTCACTCACTCTGTCACACACACACAAGCATGCGCAGTTACCACAAAGACTCCTTTCATAAATGTTAAACAAATGTCTTGTAACGCAAACGTCATATCAGCATTTTCCTTTGTTAAGGATTAGTGAGGTCAGACGCTGATTTTTCGGATTTTGAGATCCAGAAAGTTATTCAGCGGAGTTACGTCAGCGCTGTTATTTCATACCACTGAAGGGAAATCTCTACATTATGCAAATATATTTATCAATTAAGTTCTTTCGACTTTGTGATAACTTTTTGGTGAAGAAGCACGCATGGGTATGATGGTCAGGTGTCCAAAACTTTTGGTCGTTTAATGTCATAATATCAATATTGTAGTTTTTTATAAAAAATGTCAATATATCTGATTTGAACATCCAGGTTTGCAAAAAATGACCCACGTTGTCTTTATTAGCACTGCCCAGTCACAATCATTTCTTTTTTTTTTCTTTTTTTTTTTAGTTCCGTTTTCTCCATAATTTTAGAATGAAAGAAAATCAGATTGTGCAGTTAGATAAAATACTATCCAGACTCGTCCAGAGTGTCTCCAGCACCCAGAGAGTTACGACTGCAATATAATATCATGGAGAATTTACATTGAAACATCAGCTCATATGATGAGATTCCAAAACTATGAAATAACACACATGGCATTAGATAATTAAGTAACATCAACAACAACAGTCAGTTGTTATTTTAGGATACAGAGGTCAGCTTTTCTGGAATAGTTCTTGCAAGAACAGTATTGTGTCAAGTACATTTGTAAAACCTATCAAGCACCATGATGAAACTGTCTCTCATGAAGATCTTCACAGGAAAACAAGACCAAACTTACCTCTGCTGCAGAGGAGAAGATCATTTAGAGTCACCAGCCATAGAAATCACCAAATAACCTCAAACAGTACCTCAGAATAGAGCCGTTATGAAGGATTTACAGAGAATAAGTAGCAGATACATCTCAGTATCAACTGTTCAAAGGAGATTATTGCATATTTTTGACGTCTTCAGTATTGTTTTACAGTGTAGAAAGAACCAGGAACGACCACGGAGTTAGAAAGTGCGTTTCTTTAAACTTTTGACTGGTAGTGTATATTAAATAGAGATGGGGAAAAATATATTTGTTTATTTATTTTTTTGTTTTGTGTGACAGTTTATGTATTACCACTTTTTATAATTGATTAAAAACTTTTTAAATCTGTATTTGTTTGCATTTCAGGTAAATGGTAAATTCCTCTATAATCCTACAGATAGTGCGCTCTAAACTATTCACACATTAGCAGGCAGAACAGCATCCTGTGTGGTAGGAGCAAATTATTTACAAAAAATTTGTGTAGAATAGAAAGAAAAATTAAAAGAAAAAAATATATACAGTCTGCCAAAAATGTATACACACTTCAGGAAAGGAAAAATAGTAATATGTCTATTATCTGCTTCTGTACATATAATAAAATTGTATATATAAGATATTTGCAAAAGAATAATTTTAGGGGAGGTAACATGAGTAATAGAACACATCAAGATGGTTTTTAGGAATTTTTGTCTGTCTGTTTTTGTGCACTACTGAACAAATTTTAATGGTTTTCACAGGTGTATTCGGCTGAGCTTCAGGTAACCCATACGATTTGTTTCATCGCAGTCGGCCCACAGGAAGAGAAAATATGAAACGTCTTCATGTCAAAAAATAAATAAAAATCAATCTTGAAAAAAATCATTAGTTCATCTCAAAATTCAACAGATGGCGCTGTACATTTTTTAATACGTGCTTAAAAGTGTGCAATTAAATTCGTTTTCCATTTAAATTTCAAAGTATCATATCTTCTCTTCCTGTTTGCCGATTGCGATGAAACGAAGCCTGTATGTTACCACAAGCTCGGTCAAACACCCCAATGAAAACCACATTAAAATTTGTTCAGTAGTGATGCCTGCACAGACAGACAGACAAAAATTCCAAAAACCATGTTGATGTTTTCTATTACAAATTTCTCCAATGTACAGATACGCCAACTTTACAGTTTTATTATACGTATGGATATATTACGTATAGCAACATTATTAAATAGCAAATAATGAAAATAGCAAATAAATTAAAAAAAAGGATTAAAATATTTATACAAGTTTCTTGAAGTGTATACATTTTTATTTTTGGCTGGTTGTGTATATATTGAATCTAAATATTTATGAAATCATGATACATAGGTATCGTGATATTGTATCAGGACGTACCTAATGATTCTCTTTGCTAATATTAAAGTCGTCCAATGGAATTTATTTCATAGTCAAAGCGGTCCGTGAGAGCTAAAGGCGAACCCTCTGATAGTATTAAAGCAATCTTGAGGGTTTAATGCGAGCAAAATCGTTTCATAGCTGCAGCAGCATGTACTCAGCCTGGGTTTTCAATAATGTTTTCCATTTCTTGTGTAATGAATATCTAGCGCTCAGTATTGCCGCGACCCTAATTAAATACCCGACCTTCAGCTTCCCCAGAGCAGTACGTACCGTGCCCTTGTGCTCGTGTAACTTCGCAGCGTGTTTGTGTTCCTAATCTAGTAAACATTCCTCTCAGCACACTTTTGGTTCACAAGAGTGACATTTCTGTAGCGTTTATATGAAGTGTAATGTTATCTTGTCTTCTCTCTCTGTTTCCTTTCAGGCAGTGGAAAATCTTTGCTCCTACAAAGTCTCACCGATGTTATACAAACAACTTCGGCAAGTGTGTGAAGATCACGTGCGGGCGCAGATCCACCAGTTTAGAGAATATCCTTTATTGTGTGTGTGTGTGTGTGTGTGTGTGTGTGTGTGTGTGTGTGTGTGTGAGAGTGTGTGTGTGTATATATATATATATATATAGTATAGTAAACTGATATTTGGCTTGGTGCCACACTTTTTAATGCTTCTCCTCTGTGTTTCCCTCCAAAACCTTCCATGCATGTTCTCTTCCACTAGGGGGCAGCATTGCACTATTTTCAGCCACTCCACATTTACTTAGGCGTACTGTTCATTTTTACTAATGTATGTATTACTGCAGTTAAATAATGATAAACAGCAACTCGAAAGTGTACAGCACGGACGCTTGTGTCCGTGATATCAAAGTGATATCAAATTAGTTATATTCCATTAAAGCACAAAAACATTTATTAAAAAAAAAAAAAAAAAAGGCTGCACCACAACTGCATGCAATTGACATTGCATTGACATATGGTGTTGTAGTATAAACTTGACCTTTAAAATTTTGTATTTTAGAGTCTTGAAATATTTCCGAGCATGTTCATCTTGCTTTCTTCGCTCCTAGCATTTCTGTACCTGCGGTTCTTTGACATCTGCTGTGGCCCAGCAGTATGTGCGTTTCCAAGCACCCTAATAGTCCACTATTAACAAGAATAGTACCACCAGTCGGAATAAAAAATGTGTCAAATGAACACCTCAGTCAGAACAATTTGACCTGGTCTGTTTATCCTGTTCATTAAGTAAATATTATCCATGTAAACACTTGATTCGATCTATTCAGCCTTATCGGAATAAATGTATTCTTTCTGCTCATGGTTGCCCCATGTGGGGTTAACTCTCGGTGACAAGATGACAAGTTTTGGGCGAGGGACATTCCTGATCAGTGAATTCTGTGAGAACATTGGATTGCGAGCATTGAATTCGCTCCGTAAGCATGCGTGTAATCCAAAGCACTCGTAATACAAAGCACAAACAACTTCGGCAAGTGTGTGAAGATCACATGCGGGCGCAGATCCACCAGTTTAGAGAATATCCTTTATTAAAATATGCAAAGTGAATTTCCCCCATAAGAAATAATGGAGAAACTGATTCGTTCCACAACCCAAAAATATTCATATAAAAAGGATTAATAAAAAAATATAAAGTAAAACAAATTAACTGCACTTCACCTCATGGTTGGTGTGAAACGAGAGAGAGGGGAGGAGGAGGAGCAAGGGGGGGGGCTTCTGTGTGTGTGACTTTCTCACACACACTAACGGGATAATTTGCTCTCTGACAGAGTTTCTTTTTGCGCGACTTTAACAAAGAACCTCTATAAAGACACTTTTTTAGACGCTTTGCCTCCTTTTGAGGATTTAAATAAATAAATGTGACGTTGCGTTAAACAGATTCACAGACCTGTAACCTCCTTCATGGTTGTCGTTGCAGTACGGTTACTAAAAAACAGTCACTCCACTTGGACACAAAATAAATTAAAAAAAGCTTCACACACGTGCTCACAGTATTACTGTAAACAGTACACGCGCGCACGAATGTTGAGTATATGAGTGACGCAGGTGCGCACAATCCCACAATCCCACAGTGCGAGAGAGAGTGTGATCACGTGACGCTCGGCAGACAAAGCGTATATGTGCTACTTGTATTTCAAGACTCGTTTATCAAGTTAAAATTTATTTAAAAATTTTGCAAATTTTGATTCGCAGATCCAAGGTTTGATTGTAACATTTTCCCTGTGTTTTTATCCGTGGCTTTACGCAGTAAAGATGAGACTGCATTTTTGTCACACAGTAGATGGGATTCATGGCAAAACCACTTTGCACATATCAAACAAAGTTATATTCTGATTAACCGTGTCATGCATGTAAGCACACGTATTTTCGTATCAGTGCATGGGTTGGAATCTTTAATTTGAAGAAATATTGTCCATGTAAACGTAGTTGTTTTAGACCGTTAAAGACCTTAACCCGCTCTTACAGACTCTCTGGACAGTCTGTCTTTTCTGAAGAGGATGAATAGATGCTGGCAAGACCACTGCAGACAAACAGTAAGATGGCTCTTAAAGGTTTAAAGGTTATGAAACAGTTGAGAAATTACACCACAGTGCTGGTTTGCATCAACTGCTAAAAGTCTAGCTGTTTGGTAGTATAAATACCAAAATCAAAAATAATTAAGAGGTCCTGCTTAAGAGGTTAGGAGGTAAGAGGTTTCTTGTTGGTATAAAAACATTTGCTTTTTTTTTTTTTTTTCCCCCTTCTCTAGATCATGATCCGTAGTATTTTTCTCTTTCTGGATCGCACATATGTCCTCCAGAACTCCCTTCTTCCCTCCATATGGTGAGTTACTCAAATAAAAAAAAAAAATCCTCCCCGCAGCCTTTTAAGCCGATCTGAAAGCCCGTTATTATGGCTCTTTTGTGTCTCGCTGGAATGCCACAGGGACACGGGGCTGGAGCTGTTTCGTACACACATAGTGAGCGACAGCGGCGTCCAGAGCCGTACAGTAGAAGGACTCTTGGAGCAAATTGAACGAGAGAGGAACGGCGAGACTGTGGATCGGAGTCTCCTGCGCAGCTTACTAGGCATGCTCTCAGACCTACAGGTGATTTTATTACATTTATTTATTTATTTTTATGTTTTACAATCGACAACATCAGACTGATGATTAGGACCGATACGATATTATCACGATACCTCGGTGTCGTTTCCATTAAAATTACGATTCTATAAGTATGACAATTTTATAAATATCCAGATTCAAAACATTTTCCCCTGATTTTGTTACAACTTTAAACCTTTAAAAAAAAATTAATGATTAATTAAACGTAGCCCGTTCCTTATAATGTTAGTTTTTTCACTTAAAAAAAACAAGCGCAGCATTTAAACAATACAAACTTATCTCAAATACAAGAGTTTAACATTTAACTTGAAAAATTTGAAAAAGCGACATTTTTACTAAGCAGCATAAACCTCCGTCTTACGCCATTTCTAAACAAACTTAACAAATAATTAATTGGGCTGAAAATATGTGAATCGTTCATAGTGCGCCACCTGCAGGATCGTAAAAAAATTTGCGACGCTTTACCTCCTCACATGTCTCCAAAGTCTCAAAAAACGTGCCTTCTAACTCATACGATTTTTTTCTATTAATTTGTGCTTACGGTGTTTTGGGACTTGAGTGGGTTTAAGACTGATTTCAGAGTTCTTCCCATCTCTAATGATGATGTCATGTCAGTCATTATGTAAACTTTATGCCTTATCAGTAGTCATATGCATTTACTTACCGTTATGTCTAACTGATATTGTTGCATTCTCTTTTGCTCCCTAGGTGTATAAGGAGTCTTTCGAGAACAGGTTTCTAGTTGAGACGGATCGCTTGTATGCAGCTGAGGGTCAGAGACTGATGTTAGACAGAGATGTAAGCATTCAGAATTGTCTATATTTGTGTATACTCTTACATTTCCACTGTATACACATGCAGTTGTACACACACACATACAGTATGAGAGGCCACTCTTTACAAACTAAGTGCTTCTGTGTGTTTGGGGTTCTTTCAGGTACCAGAATACCTGCACCATGTAGCACGGCGTCTAGACGAGGAGAACGATCGTGTCATCAGTTACCTAGATCAGAGCACTCAGTAAGTTCTGCCCCTACAGCTCCATGTAGCAGTACAGGCTGATTTGTATTTAACATATGATTGCGTACGTGTCCAGAATCAGCGACGACACAAGTTCATTAAGTTACTTACACACACAGTTTGTGCACGTCTGAAGGAGTGAAAGTGACCTCTAGATGACACTTCAGATCAAAAATATCCCTGACACAATGATGTTACACAGACTGACGAACTTTCCATAATTGACATGATTGTTGCGTCTCAAAAAAAAAAATGCACTTTTTAGAATTAAAGTGTGTGCTAAATGTAAAAAAATTTGGTTTGCCTTCCAAAAGTTTCTTACAATAAGTCGCTAGACTTTCAGCTCGTTTCTCCTGACAGAACTGGTATCATTTTTTTTGTGGGAGTCTTTGCTCGCACACGCTTTTTCAGTTACTCCCACACATGTTCCATTAGTTTGAGGTCTGCGGTGCTAAACTTTATTGTTCTCAAGCTATTTCGCCACTTTTGTCAATTTGAAAGAACCCATCTGTGACCAAGCTTTAACTTCCTGGTTGATCTGTTGAGATGTTGCTTCAATATATCGACATAATATTCCTTCCTTCCTCTTGATATCGTCTTCTTTGTGAAGTGCGAAGTCCAGTCCCACCTGGAGTAAATATGGAGCACCCCATATATAACATGATGCTGCCACCCCCGTGCTTTTAATTTAGGATGGTGATCTTCAGCTTGCAAGCCTGACCCTTTTTCCTCCAGGTATCACAGTGGCCAAACAATAAATTTTTGTTCCATTAGACCAGAGGGCATTTTTTTTTCCTCTTCATTTTGAAGTAGCGGCTTCTTCCTTCTTCGGGTTTGGTCGATATCAGTGGATATATGTTGTTGATGTGTGGTGTTCTTTGATTGATTTGTACCATACTAGGTTCATCTTCAGGAGACAGACCGCGTCTTCTTCCTGAGCAGTATGAGCGCTGCATGTTGTTTGTACAGATTATTATTTTTTTAAATTGGGGGGGAAAAATCACAATGTGATAATTGTGACGTGTTACGATTGTGATTTAAACTGTAGTATGTGACATTTTGTATTTATCCAGGCTAAAAGCAAATCATTGGACAAATGATTTTAATGATAGGATGTTTGACGATATATTTCTATTAACTGAATAATTTTTTAAAAATAAACAAATTTAAATTATTGACAAACTACTGTACATAAATTCACAACTATGTGTATATTACCTGTAATAGATTTTTAAGCAGTTAATTGTGCAGCACTACCCCCAAGAATGAACCAAACTTGTGGAGGGCCACAGTTTTTTTTTTGTTTTTTTTCCCTTCTTTTTTTTTTCGTTATGTCAAACAAAGCGGCACTTAAGGCCTTATGATACACCCACGCATCACCCGTAAGTGACTCAAATGATGTCAATTAGCCTTTCAGAAGCTTCTAAAAAGTTTTTTTTAACGCTGATTAAAGACACAGTCAAGAGATTATATGTAAACACACTGGAATTGAGATATAGTGAATTATAAATTAAATAATTGTCCCCCAAACACTCGATGGAAAAAATTACTTCTGTTCTCCATACATACATGTTTTAACTGACTTGCCAAAAATATAGTATGGTAACGTAAAAATAATCTGTGGATTGGTTACAAAAAAAAAATCAGTTTTGATGACTTCACTGTAAGTGTATTTAAACTTCTGACGTCAATTGTATAAGTCATCAGTCAGAAGTTCCCAAAATCATCAGAAAGAACTCATGATCACTGGGCAAGGAGCTGACAAAGAGCTTTTGATTCATGGCAATTTTTTTTTTTAATAAACCTATTACGCTTGTGTTGAGGCTACATATGCTTCTTAAGCAGGTCAGCATGTCTAATAAAAGAAAGTGGTACTAATCTTGGGCGTGGAACGAAAAAATATCAGAATACAGTACTTAACACTTAAGATGTTAACTACATTTTCTGTGCATTCTTCCTATTAGACATTTTATTAAATATCACCCTTTTTTTTCCAAAATGTATTAACAGATTCAAAACAAGTATTTAAAAAGTTAATACTTAATCTTGTCACTTGTCACTTTCTCTCTCACAGAAAGCCGCTGATCTCTGCAGTAGAAAAGCAGCTTCTGGGTGAACATATGACCGCCATTTTACAGAAAGGTTTGTCGACAATTTTGTACGGTTCAGCACTGTTATGCATCGTGTGTTTGATAACAGACAATCACGAGTGTACCACGAGCGCGAGTCAGAAATGATCCGCGGTAGAATTTAATTAAAAAAAAATTTTAATCTTTTTTCAGAATAATCAAATTGCTTTCCAATAAACACTTTTGCATTCCCTCATTAAAAATGTTTAAGGTTGAGCTGCAACACTCAATCGGCGGTCTCATAGGGCTGCTTTCAGGGGAACAAACAGATCAGGACTGTAGGGAGGAGGATGCGTTACCACCTCAAAACTAAGTGTCGACATCGTGGGCTGAAGTGCGCAGATGTGCATCGTCATGCAAGGCCTCGGATAGCAGTCCTCTGCGTTTAATCCCAAGTTTAGGCTTCAGCTCTTCGATAAGTGTCTCATCTCATCTGTAACGAGCACTGTCGATTGATGAACTTTTATCCTGATAATGTTCCACTAGTGATCCTTGAGAATCCCAGAAATCTGTAAACATTGATGAATTCTCCAGCTGATGGTTGACTTTTTAACTTTTTCTTGAACTTTCCAACTCTCAGGCTCGTAGCGATGAATCCGTGTCTTGTTACCAGTAACGATTCTCTTTAAGAAACTTTCACCTTCCTCAGAGTATCGAAAATTTCCAAATTTTGTTTGCAGATATCCAAACACTTCTGTTTATTCTCTTCCGTCAGTTTTTTCGGCACCAGGTACACTCTCAGGAAAAAATAAATAAAAATCACTGGACACCGCTCTTGTTTTGTGCAAATCACAAATGGGACATACATTTTTAATATAATTGGAGCACGGATAATTTTTGACTCACGTTAGCGGTAATAAATGACCTCCTCATGAAATGAAATTAGAAAGTATAAGGAAGTAATTAAACTCACAAGGTAAGCCTAATTACATTTACAAGGTAAATCATTTTTGCAATCATGTGACCAACATTGCACCAATGCATTCTGGAGCTGTGACGTCATACGCGGGATCTCTGTATGCATGTAAAATAATTCGTCTTTCTCTCTTTCAGGTCTCAGCACACTGTTGGATGAGAACCGTGTAACTGAGCTGACTCTGCTTTACCAGCTCTTCAGCAAAGTGAAAGGAGGCCTGCCTGTATTACTCCAGTTCTGGAGAGAGTACATAAAGGTACACACACACGAAATCGAATCGGTTCTCTCATCTACCTATGCATCACTTAGTAGCACGCTCGCGCATTTTTTCGTCTCCATCTTAAGCAGCATTGTCTTTCTCCCGCAGAGCTTTGGCGGCGAGATCGTCGGATCTCCCGAAAAAGATAAGGACATGGTGCAGGAGCTGCTGGACTTTAAAGATAAAATGGACAACGTGGCACACGGCTGCTTCCAGAGGAACGAGAGCTTCATCAACGCCATGAAGGAGGCCTTCGAGAGCTTCATTAACAAGAGACCCAACAAACCAGCAGAACTTATCGGTAATGACGTAGTAAATCTCAGTTCCAAGTATTTAAAGGTCATCGTAGAAAATCGAAAAGAATAAATCATCTATGAGGAATCGGGCGTGTCGGGTAAATCTAAAAAAAAAAAAAAAGAATAACTTCAGGATTATACACACACCCACTTGTTACCTATCACCTAGCTACCTAGCATAGCACGTAGCAGCATACAGAGTAACATCGTACAGAATATAAACCTGTGAACTTTTGGTTAGACTCTGCCTAGACACGACGTGCTGGATCAGGTCTGACTCCACCCCCTGGACTGTGTAACTGTCTGACTCCACCCCCTGGACTTTTTGTTATACTCTTACCCAGATAGGAGGCTCTGGATCAGGTCTGACTCTACCCCTTGGACTTTTGGTTAGACTCTACCTAGACAGCAAGTGCTAGATCAGGTCTGACTCCACCCCCTGGACTGCGTAAG
>JAOVVA010000028.1:4596097-4609191 GCA_028565275.1 Leiocassis micropogon | reverse complement strand
TACTCGTTTACAAAAATTTGGAATCAAAGTCTAACTGCTAATTAAAATGACCCAATTAAGTCAATTACAAATACTCACGCAACTAAAATGACAGTTTTTAATCGAGGCTTTTTAGATTAAATTTAAATCCTTGGGTGTGGGCCTCCTTTTTATTTTCTTCTTTTTTTTTTTTTTTACATATAATTTTCAGTCTCTATTCACAAGCATAGAAATGTTTTTCTAAAATCAGATCAACTTCAGCAGTGTCTGCAGTTTTTATCCCAAAAAGCGGTTAAGCAAGTTAGCAAAAGAAGGAACTGACAGCTATAAATATATATTTATAATAAGTGCTGTCGATTGACTAACAAATTTAATCTAGTTAATGATTCAGTAATTTATCACGATTAATCATAATTTTAAGATCTACTTGTATTATAAACGTGCAATGTTGGAATGAAGAAATGCATGAGAAACTTGTTAGAGGAGACAGAGTTTTATAGTCTCACAAACACTAGCATTCAACAAATGTTAAATTCACATCTCTTGCATGGTATAGTCCTTCAGAAGTAATCATATCTCTTTTTGAGTCCCGTCTTTTCCTATAGTGGCGACCAGTTCCGTTACATCTTTTTTTAATTTCGAAAGAAAATGGCTAGAGCGTGCTCCGGCAAAATGTCTTTATGTTTAACCAGAGTGAATGAGTGCAGTTGCCATTTGTCATGCTGCTACACTGAGGTAGTTATTGTTACTTACTGATGTTCAGTGGTCTCCAGTAAGTGCAATAAAAGTAGATTCTGCCATCTGCCTCAGTTTCATATTTTAAGGGTTGTGCAGTTCATTCATTCTTGTAAAAATACTTTATTTCGAAGGTAATTCTGACACACAACTTTGGGTTTTATCCAAACTTCCATCTGGAAGCTTTTTATAATGAAACTGGCCGTTCAGCACCAAGTGTTTCCAGGTGATGTTTCCTCAGTCATCTTTTTCCATATATATATATAATTTTTTTGAAGCAAAAGCAACTAATCAAACAGGATTTGTATTCGGAGATTACGTCCCAAGGTAGCACACTATTCAGCAGAGACTGGTGGAAATAAATCTGTTCAGTTATGTATCACAGTTCTTTTGTATATGGTGATTCATGTTTTTGTTTTAATAATAAGTTGTAGTTTATAAATCTGTACATATCTGTATTTGTGGTGGTAAACCATGTCTGTTCCTCTATAATCTCCTGGTGGTGCAGTGTAAATTATTCATACATTAGCAGGAGCACAACATCCTGTGTGGTAGATTCAATTTGTGGTAGATTGTTTAGAAATTAATTATTTATTGTGAATGATGTACCAGATGGACCTGCTACTCGGTAAATAATGTAGACATTTTTATTTATTTTTTCTCAATTTTAATTTTAAGTTATAGTTTATACTTTTGTATTTGAAATTATTTTGTAATGGTTAAAGCATCATTTTTTTTCAGGTATGACTGGACTCCTTTTTTTTCTTTTTTTAATTGGCGCAATGTAAAAAAAATGTAGGCAAATGTTTAAAAAATGAACATTTGAAGTGGGATATTTATAAAATTGTGATACAGAATCGTAATACAAATAACAGTGTCATCTCGCTGGAATTTCGGATGGCCCCTGGTGATTCCCATCCATACTCTCCAATAAATGTCAGGGGGATTTTTTTTGTCATGCATCAAAATACATCTTTTTTTTAAATCAAAGTCTTTTTATTGTAAATGTAAACAATATACATAGTACGCTTTTTTTTCTTTCCCCCCACCCATTCCCCTCACCTCCCTCACCCCATAAGAAAGCAACAGCCAGTCCATAGAAAAAGTAAGGGAAAAAAAATCCACACTAAATAATAAAGGGCACACTTTAAAGTACACTGCAGAACAGACCGCTGAAGTCGGCAATCCATTGCTCTTCCTGTGATATTCCGGATGTGAAGACCTGAGTGAATTTTGTCAACCTGGTTTTTAATACGTACCTGAATTTCGGCAGCCTGAATTGTGAGTTAACTTTAAAAAAAATAAATAAATAAAGAATATTTTTATAGTATTTTTAGCAATCGAATGCATTTTCGAACAGCAGTTTATTAAGGTCAGTATTTTTCCATTAAATTTTAAACGCTTGAATCACATTTTTATTTGAAATATACAGTATAACCACAATAAATTGCAGTGCTGAAAATTTCGAGCATACTGTTGGATTTTTTTTTTTCTCTATTCAGATCAAATTGCAATGCAGAAAAATAAATCTAACATTTTTTTTATTGACGAGTTTCTATTCAGTTTATGTAATTCAACAATTAATTTTGCTTTGAAGAATTTCAGCACTGTTGTACTTCCATATAAAAGTCTCTCATCCATTAAGAGTCTTTTAATCCCTTTAAACCAGCAAGAACTTGAGATAATTGATGGTCTGTGTCAAGGCCTTAAAACATATTTATTTTTATTTTTATTTTAAACAGAGCTACTTAATAATGGTAACGATGTGCCACATTATACTGAAAATGTAAACAAGCTCAGTTTGACCTGTAGTCTTAAACTGAGCTCATGACAGGGAATTGTTTATCATTTTACTGATTTATGTGTATAAACATATCACATCCAAGATTTAAATGATCTGAGAATGACAATCTGGGATTTATTCTTGCATGCTGTAATCATATACAGTAAGTCCCTAAGTTAAGTTTTTCCGCACATACAGTACAAATGGACCGCGTTACTGCGAACATTCATAGATGCGAACAAATCACAGGAGTAGATGCACAGAAAAATAGACACTGCAGTGCACCAAATACCAATATTTACAATTTTATGCAATATTTTTAGTGCGTAAGTCAATGTATAAAATGTCCGAAGTCCGGTATCTTGTATGTGTGGGGGTGCGGGAGATAAAGTGGAAAACAGCTCTGAGACGAAAAGGCCTCCATTTAAGCGCATTGTCCCTGTAACATTGAATTTAAACGAGGTCAGCTGACCCCGGTGCGTTACGGGATTCCCCTCGCGATTAAAAGGGGTAGGCTTACATGTGGTTACGGTTTTTGGCCACATGATTGCAGTATGGGGGATGGGGAAGGGACCAGACGTTTTGGTCATTTCTTTGTAGTCCAATAATTTATTTCAGCACTTTTTTTTCAGCACTAATTCTTATATATTTTATTAGATAAAAACCATTAAAAAAAAGACCCAACTTTACAATTTAAATGGATAATCGAAAAATTGGCGTGAGGAAGAGTGACCGGGTGTACGTAGACAGAGTAACAACAGAGTTAATGGTCCCCAGATGTGATGATGTGATGTGATGATGCAATGTGATGTGTGGTTATGTTCTCTTTCAGAGTGCGGCGCGGCGTTCACCAGCAAGCTCGAAGGCATGTTTAAAGATATGGAACTCTCCAAAGACATTATGATCCAGTTCAAACAGGTACACACTGATCCTAATCCTCATATCATACTTCATATTACCCATCCTACTGTGCCTTTAATATTTGGAAAATTGTGGTGTGGATTTGCATTTTCTGGTTATGACCTAGACAAATGAAAACCCGAAGAGGTCACAGTTCCCAAACACTCCTCTGTTTTGTTTTGTTTTTTTGTCCGGTTTTTTTTCTTTCCAACCCCTATAGGAACGCTTGAATTAACAAGATCTTGTGTTTCTTCTGATGCTGAGTCATCACTTTCACAGAACTGGCCAAATATCACATGTGGTCACAACATCTGGCATAATTAAGCTTTTTTTTTTTTTTTTTTGGTCTTGAGATGAACACTAGCATATCATGTGATTGCTGACCTCATAGTTTTTTCTTTCTTTCTCACTCCAGTACATGCAGAACCAGAGTGATCCCAGCAACATCGATCTGACCGTCAACATCCTCACCATGGGCTACTGGCCCACCTACACCCCCATGGACGTCCATCTGCCCTCTGAGGTTCGTACGTGCTTGTAATTGATGAGCACATAAGCTACGTGCAGCAATGTACAACGATGATTTTTGCTCAAAATCTAAACATTTGCTCTGAGTTGGTCAGACATGATAAATGACCGAGTGTGTCCGTGTGTCCCTTCAGATGGTAAAGCTTCAGGAGGTGTTTAAAACCTTCTACCTCGGGAAGCACAGTGGGAGAAAGCTTCAGTGGCAGCCCACACTGGGCCACGCAGTGCTTAAAGCTGAGTTTAAGGAGGTCAGACCATAATATCTACACTTTTAACAAACCGCAGTGGTTTAGAAATCAGTCCGGGTCAATGATCAATGATCTGGCTTTGTTTTTTTTTTTCTGTCTAGGGTAAAAAGGAGCTGCAGGTTTCTTTATTCCAGACACTTGTTCTGCTCATGTTTAATGAAGGAGAGGAGTTTACACTAGAGGAGATCCAAACAGCTACAGGAATAGGTAAAGTAAAAAAAAATTACAAATAAAAAGTTTGATTGTTGGGTTTTCTTCATGATAAATTTGATGTTTCGCCCTGGTATTGGGAGAGAAGACGCACAATCATCTCTTAACATTTCTGATTCTACATAAATTGTTTTTGTAGAGATGTAAAGTTCAGGTTGGATTAATACTGTAGGTTTATGGTGCTGTGGCTTTATATTCAAATGCTTTATCTAGAAGTTAAGTCACGTCACCTGGGATTCTTTCTTGTTGGGTAGAAACGTTTCACTACACATCCAAGTATCTTCTTCATTCTGAGGGATGTTCCACATATTTATATCCTCCAGGGTCAAGGATGCCTAAAAAGGTTTGTTAGGTGAACAAATGAAGGTTACAGTCGTAGAAGAATCAGTAATAGAGAAAGATTAGGTCAGTAGGACGTAACAACCAGATTGTGTAATAAGAGTCCTTGGTGGAAGAGGACTCACCTTCTCTATTTCCCTCAGAGTGAAGAAGCTAGTAGTCGAAAAAATTTGTATTTAACTAGAATGAAGTCCAGTTGACATGAATCAACTTCCAGACGAACTGACGATCTTCACAGACATTTAAGTGCTTTGTTTCTAGAGACAATCTGTATATATGTATACAAAAAAAAAACACGCAAGAGACTTCATAGTCATAAAAATATAAAGCTCAAATTCCAGTTCAACTGGATAATATGCTGTTAGTGTAAACAATCGTGAGCCAGGGTAAATAAGGCATTGTCCTGTAATTTTGTATAATGCAGGCTTTTCTTCTGGAGTCTTTGCATTTTATTTATTTTTTTGTTCTTTTTTAAATCCTCAGTATTTGATTGTGTTACCAGTCAGGCACGTTCACACCTCCAGAGCGAAATGATCTGTTTGCTAATTAAATGAATACTTAAGACATTGACTACGAAAGCACAGCCATGGGAATCATGGGAAAACAATGTTTTTGTTTTTGACTTGATTTTAATAATAATAATAATAATAAATGATAATGTTATCCTTTGGGTCAAAAGAGCAAAATTCAAGCCATTTTTATGACTTCATGTCTATCGTAACTCAAATCCCGCCTTCCCCATTGAGGACATCCTTTCAAGCCGTAAATCTAGCTGGACTTGCATTTTGCAGCTCCAGGAACTGAGTGATGCGTCACTCTTGTACAAGGCTCAAGATTTCCTCATGCATTATGCAGCAGGAAAATGACACAAAACACGAGCAAGTCCACATGCAATGAAATGGTTGAGGCCTGTATATATTTACAGAGAAAAGAGTAGTTACTTTGGATGTTTTAACTGTTTATCTGTGATTATAAATGATAAAATCGTTACATGTTGACCGTTTGACCATTATTCATTTAAGTATATTTTTTGTATACTTGCCCCAAGCATATTTTTTCCTGGATAGAATGTAAATTTCTGTTTAAGAGATCAGTGATTCGTTTTGTCCTTCCCTCAGAGGAGAGCGAGCTGAGACGCACGCTGCAGTCCCTGGCATGTGGGAAAGCCCGCGTACTTAATAAAAACCCCAGAGGCAAAGACGTGGAGGACGGAGACCGCTTCAACTTCAATAACGACTTCAGACATAAACTCTTCCGCATTAAAATCAACCAGATTCAGATGAAGGAGACGGTAGGTCTTTCCTGATAGTTCTTGTCCACTTTCAGTACCAAGTGTCGCATTCATCCCTAGACCTTTTTTTTTTTTTTCTTTACACAATTTTTTTTTTCATTCATCTCCATTAACATGTCATCACATTATAATGTATTTCATTCTTACAAAATCTATATATATCTTAGTAGGGATGGTGGTGTTCCTACTGCTGTTTTTAACGACTGTTGTGTGTCTGATATCAGTTTGGTTTGTTATCAGTACAGTTACTGATTAGCTAGATGTTGATGTTATTAAGATGGGCCAATATCCCCTGCCACACAAACTTTATGGTCCTGTGAAACAAGTAGTACTGTGAGCACAGCACTCCGTTTCTGAATACTGTATATTCATTGTGTTTGGTAAACCAAACTGCTTCTATTTCCTCTCATGTATGAATGATGAAGTTGTCCTTATGGGCTATTTGACTAAAACGTAGCCACACTTATTCTCTCTTCTCTATTTGTTTAGGTAAAAATAATTTTTCTCATGTGCAGCATTAGCTTTTAAACCTTCGTGCTGCTTCATTTGCACTTCAGATTGACAGAAGCGCTACATAAACACAGTGATATATCTTATGTTTTCTGTGAGAATGCTTTATTTAGCATTTGTGTGAGGAGTCTCCAGTGTTAGAGCTTACACAAGGCTTTTATTTTAGTAAGAGATGAAGGAACAACAGTTTATAGCTGCTATACTGTTGGAGACAAAAAACATAAATCATTTTAAATCAAACTATAAATGGATAAAAGCATGAAACATATAGCACATGGTATAAGAAGAATAAAACCTTAAAGTTGTTGGAAAATAATTAACTTCATAGTAGTATATTAACTGTACTTCTCATCGGGATGATTATTTCACTATACAGGTAGTCCCTGCCTTACGAACATTCGAGTTTATGAATTTCCACAGATACGAACGGGCTGCGGTTCAGAAAAAAAAATTGGATCATGGAAGTAGCTTATTTGTATTGTACAAAAGATTTACACTGCAGTGCACCATATACCAATATTTACAATTTTATATAATATTTTCAGTGTATACGTGAATATTGTATGTGTGTGGGCGTGTGAGAGAAATGAGTCGGCCTCACCGGTTTCGATGAATCAGTCCGGGAGCACGATGATAGAAAAATGTCTGTCCTGTATAGCTGCCCCGATGGTAAATAATCCTAATTTTGGAAAATCCTCAACAAAACAGATTTCACAGTCCCATACAGTGGAAAACAGCTCTGAGACAAAACGGCGTCCGGGATTCCCCTCATGATTTATAGGCGAAAGACAACACTGTTCTATTTCACTGTGAGATTCATTTCCTTAGGCGCGATTAGGGCTTTTGAGGAAGTCCGTTTTTTTTAGTGTGAGGAAAAGGGGACAGAGATTTAGTCAAGTGGATTGGTATGCTTTATATTGTATATTCGTGTCAAAGGCGTACAAGACTCAATTTGTCGGACTTAAGAACCAATCCGACTTAAGAACAAATCCGACTTACAAACGTGCACCTGGAACGGAACTCATTCGTGAGTCGGGGACAACCTGTAGTAGAATGTCTCTTTGTGTATTATCCCTTACATGTGGAATTTTCTATTTGATTTGATGCCTGGTGTCTGTTGCACCTTGTGGTTTCTTCTCCACAGGTAGAGGAACAGGTGAGCACCACGGAGCGTGTCTTCCAAGACAGGCAGTACCAAATAGATGCCGCGGTAGTGAGGATCATGAAGATGAGGAAGACTCTCAGTCACAACCTGCTGGTGTCAGAACTCTACAACCAGCTCAAGTTTCCTGTGAAGGTACGGCTTTGGCTGCATATTTACAATTCATATAGGACACTTTATAGTGTTAATTAAAAATGTATTCAATTTACTTTTTTGCCCATTCATCTACAAACAAAAACTTATAACTAAATATCTCACTAAGCTAGATTAAAGAGACTCCAAATTAAGTACAGGTGCACCTTTACTGCTTTGATTATCTTGAGACGTCTCTAAAACACAACTGTGCACATGTGGAAAATTCAATAGACGTGATTTTAGAATGGTACACACAATTCACAGTGCACGTCAGACCAAAGACCAAGCCTTGGAGCCCAAATCAAGACATAAATCTGGGAACAAGTCCATTTCAATGTTCCCAGGAGCACATTGGGAAATGCAAAGAACCTTTCTAGCTCTCAGTAATTGGGCTAGGAGAGATTCAGTCAGGGATGTGGCCAAGAACCCATTCTAATGTAATGTCAGTGGTCCTCCTCAGAGATGTGAGAACCTGTTGTGAGGAAAACCTTCTCAGAAATGCTCTATTAGTCAGGTCTTTTAGTTTAGATGGAAGCCAATCCCGAGTAAAAAGCATGTAACAGGCGCTTATAAAAAGTGGAAATTAAAATAAGATTGCCTCATGTAGTGAAAACAAACTGATAATTCCTTCATCATGATGGATGGTGGTGACATCAAATTGTTATGGTGGAAATTCTCCACAGCATGGAAGAAGAGACTAGTAAGAACTGAGGGAAGATCAATGCAGCCAAAGAGGTCTCCTGGACTCACCCTAAGACTGGGGTGAAGCTTCTCCTTTCAACTGATAGGCATCTATCATACAGCCTAGACAGCACTAGTCTGGCTGCAGAACTTGTCTATATGTCCTTAAATGGCCCCGGCCAAGCCCAGACTTAAACCCATAGTACAGTATGCGCCAAAATATATACAGTACTGAAACCCGCGTATCTTGGGCACGCGTTTGCGGTTTGACAGCGCACGTGTTCCAAGTAATGAAAAGGAAGTTTTGTTCTACGGTTGTTGTTGGAAATGTGTGTCCTGGCGGAGGAAAAAATATTCATAGTTCAATATTCGGTCGCAAATGTGGACCGAGTTTAAAAAGAACGATTTCTTCCCATACCCATCCCCCGATCTTACACCACCTGATGCCTACTTGTGGATGATGTTAAAGGAGAGTGTGTTCAACTGTGAAGAGCCACCAAGAACTGTACCTCCTTTTGCAGGAGTCTGCAGCGACCTTTTGAGAATCTCCGTGAACGATATGCACACAGTCTACAGTGTGGCGATGCACACTTCCAACACTTACACACTATGAGTGTGTTGATTTACCACGGTATGCGTATGTTAGTTTTCTTCAGGAGAAATAAACTCTCAGAAGGTAGTATTGTTCGTCTTTTTTATTTCAGTACCAAATATTTTGACGCATACTGTACATCTGTAAGAGGGATCTGAAGATGCCAGGTGACAGGGTCTCTCCATTCAATAGGCAGTTTTAGTATAGAGGCATAGCTCAGAGGGTTAATGCTCCGGGTTGCTGATCAGAAGGTCAAGCGGTTCAAGCCCCAGCTTCACCAATCTGCCACTGTTGTGCCTTTAAGCAAGGCCCTTAAGGGTGCCATGTCCTGCTCTGACCCAGACCCCAAACTGGGATATGAGTCAAGTCACCACCTGGGTTTAACTAAGCAATAGCCTTCCTTTGGATGGTTTTAACTAAGTTAAGAGTCTTCCATTGGATAATTACTTCAGTGAGTAATATGTATTTCAGCTGGCAACAAGTTATTTTAACACTAACTGTGTTAAGTGAGTAGCTTCTTGTTTCTTAAACAACCATGTCAGAAGACACATCCTGTGGTTGTGACAAAGATGTTAATCTGCTTCAGAAGTGGTCAAATCATTGCCCTACATCAGGAAAAAAAAAGATGATTGTTGAAACTAAAAGTGGGTTAAGAACTATAAAACGCTTTTTTAACACCTGAATAAGACAATGGTGAACCATAATTGTCGGTGAAGAAATGTGGTCAGAAGAACATCCTGAATGAGCTTGATGGGAGATTAAAAAAAAAGTAGAACTTAGGGCTATGTTTAATACTGAAAGAAAGATCAGTTCCACATACACCACTGATCAGTGAGGCTAATCTGGGGGAGGGATGTCGCTAGGGACCAGACCTTAACCCCACATTGAGAATCTTTGGGATGTCCTAGAGAAGACTTTACACAGCGGTCTGACTGCTGCTTTTTAATTTTTGGACATCTATTCATTGAATTTAACGTTTTACATATTAAAAAATATAAAAAATCTCTTGCTTTGATGGTGGAGCAAATACTGAACACACTACTGTAATGGTGTCTCTTGCAGCATAAATGTATTGCAGTTAGATTTTTTTAAACATTATTTAATGGGCTGTTGATAGAAATTGAGGTATGCCTAAAAAATTTAATTGCACAGAGACGAGCAAAAATAAATCGGCACAATTTATGCACTTAAATGAACTGCCTTTATCGTGTCACTCACACACTTTGCACTTCCTCTCACAGCCAGGTGACCTGAAGAAGCGTATAGAGTCCCTCATTGACCGAGACTACATGGAGAGAGACAAGGAGAGCCCCAACCAGTATCATTACGTGGCCTGAGATCCAGTCAGGAGGCACAGGCACAGCCACTGATCTGAGATCTACCCTTTACCGGGCTGCACGCCCTAGGACAAGCTCTAACCCACCCTTTGAGGACCCTGATTATGCCCACCAGTAGAGTGACCAGGGTTGGCATGGGGGCTGGACTTTAAAAGCGGTGGTGTTAAAGTGTGACAATAGGACGATTGCACGAGGAGAATGATCAGCTGATGATGATTTCCACAAGCAAGCACTTTGTTTTTGTCTTTTTTGCTTTTTTTTCTTTTCGCTTGTTGTGGTCACTCTTTTTCTTTTGATGTCTCTCACATGTGCTCATAGTTTGTTTCACTTTTTTTTTTTTTTTTGGTAATATTCATGCCTGCTTACTTGTCAGGTTTTTGCTAGAGAACCGGGAGCGTGTTCGGTTTAAACGTCAGCAAGCTGTGTTAGCGTCAGGGGTTTTCGAGAATTTTTCACTCAGGCTACGGAAATGTTGATAAACCAAGCGTTTTACTTGCAAAGGCTTCACTAACATACAGATACATACTACAAGATTGGTTTCTACGATGTGTTCTCTAGGTCTCACGCACTGAAAAAATGTTAAAAAACGAGTGACAAATTGTAGGCTTTTTTATGACTCAACAAAAGCACATTTGTGTGTGTGTGTGTTCGCGTGCGTGAGTATGTGTGTCTGGATATTTGCGTGCTAGATTGATTTTTTTTTTTTCTTTCTTTCTTCTAATTCACCACTAAAAATATTCTGAGCGACGTCTCTGGCTCCTTACATTTTGTAGATCATGAGGTTGTTGTGTTCTTGAATGCAGACAGACATCAGTTAAACCATGTTTGTGGCATCAGACACCACCATCTGCTTAAGAAGTGTTATTTTGATTCATTATTCATCGTTTATACTTGCATAAAAAATTAATAATGTGTGAAATCAGGACACCATCTTGGATGACCAGGAAGACACACATTTTTCACCTTGATGCTTAATAGGGGAATGTTAATATTTAAAGCATGCTTGGTGACCGGCTGCGTTTTTCAGCGATTTCCCAGGTAAAGATGGCACGTACCACAGCCTCGGCTCGAATATGGATCCTGACTGCCGGATGTGTCACAGGGGTGTGTGTTGCAGAATCAAGTCTGTGTATCCATATGCACTCATGCTCCTTTCTCAAAGCAAGCTCTTGAGAAAGACTCCAGCCTGAGTCACTCAACCTCCTACTGGATTACGCAATAGCTTCTATAAGGCCCAGCTGCTCGGTAGTCTAAACGAGAAGTGGCTGATGGTAAAACAAAGGAGGAAAGTGCTGGCCCTCTCAGGCAGCTGTGAAATAGTTAGGGCAATCAGTTCTGACTTAACACTTACACACTAGTTGCTCTTTTGTAAATACTCGTTTCTGACTTAACAGGTTTGTGCAGTATTAAGGTCTTGGGCAAGTATGACAAAAAAACAACAACACAAGATTCCTACTTAGCATGTGGCTTATTCAAGTGAAAATGATATAACACTTCTCAAAAAACTTGTGACACAGTGTGTGTCATATGCCTGACACACACTTTGGGAGGCAATAAGCGGAAATGCCAATGAGGGACAAGAGTGATATGTGTGAATTGATCTGACCAGAATGCTGTACGTCTTACTACTCACTATACATATCCACAACTTTGCACTTCTATAATGAACAAGATGGTCAAATTGTACACCTTGACTTGCTGTACTGTTTAGTCAATTAGGTGCAAGGTGCCTCACCCGCTCATTCTCTGTACCACTTTACTCAGTGGACGGGGTGCCAACACACACTCACACTACTGAAAATGCCAATTAGCCCAGAAACCCACCAAGCACATGGAGAACATACAAACTCCATGCACACAGACCTGAAGATCCCTCGATCCTGGAGGTGCGAGGCCACAGTGCTGGCCACCACGCCACCCTGCCGTCCCATTACGATTACTTGTACGCAGTTGTACTTTCTTGAAAGGAAAAATGCCACGATCTTGAAATATCACATCATTTGTTGAGAGTACAGTAGTAACAATTTTTTTCTTTTTGTGTCAAAATGTTTTTACAGACTGTATGGCCAACAACTCAGCATCACATCAGTATGTCATTGTTAAATTCAGTGTTTATTTACACTTATTGCTGTTATAATATATTAATTATTATAAATAATTATATTATTTATTATATTTCTATCCTATATATTTATTATATTATTTATATTATAATTCATTTTTTATATGATTTATTATATCATATTTTAAGAGTGAGGTCTGACCCTTTATAGTAAGCAGCTTCTAAATGGGGGAATTTGTTTTGTTGAAGAAAATAAAATATCACGTTCTTCTCCACTGTCAGTAAGATAGTTCAACATGTTGGTGGTTAGTGTTTTAGAATCAGTGATATTGCACCTGATTTAGAGGCAATGTGTGTAATGTGTAGAGGACATTATATACTATACTTACTCATCGTCTATAGCGACGATTTTACCAATATACAGGGTTGCACGGGCTTGGAGCCTATTCCAGGAGCCTCTCAAGGCATAAAACTCACACACACACACACACATATATATATACTCAGCAAAAAAAGAAACGCCCTTTTTTCAGGACTGTGTATTTCAACAATAATGTTGTAAAAATCCAAATAACTTTACAGATCTTCATTGTAAAGGGTTT